>VXBQ01012437.1:59751-102367 GCA_013400175.1 Phainopepla nitens
AAACAACAAAACAAACCAACAAAAGAAAACAACACAATAACAGAAAGAGGAGATGATACTGAGTCCCTGCAAAGAGCCGTCTTTGTGACACAGTCCAGACTCATCCAGAACACCGTCTAACCTGTGTGCTGCAGGTGTCCTGTGGAAAATAAATCCGTGGCCACATAATTAAGGACTCGACCGTAATTCATATGCACGAGGACATTGAAGGGCAGTTGTACAGCCAGCCTTGGTGCTGGCATTTCTCAGTGATGAGAAATGTGTATTCTGATATAACAGCAGCAGCAATTGCCTGTTGTCCTCAGCAAGGAGCAGGACTAGCAAGAGGTGCCATGTGCTGTTAGGTGGCATTTGGGGTAACAGCACAGGAACAGTAAGAGTTGGGGGGAAGGCTTGGGAGAAGACCCTTGTTTGGACACTGGAGAAGTCTCCAGTCCCAGAAACACAAGCTGATATGGCTGTCCTCCCGCACTCCCTTGTCCCCTCCATGCTTTCCCACGTTCGATTTCCCTTCTTGTCAGGAAGCCCTGGGCTCTGGGCTCAGCCACTGCCCCCTTTCAGGTCCACCTCACTTGCCCTTCCCTCTTTCTTCTCCCACTGTATTGCCAGGTCCAGTATCCTGCCCAGACAGTACCAGGCTGGCTCAGCTGTAAGTCCTTGGCCAGCCAGCCCCACGTGCTGTCCTGCTCCATGCAAGCTGCCATTGGCAGTACAAGCCTTCCTTTGCACTTGGATGGATGATGGGAGCTCCCCTCCATCATCTGTCACTAGAAACTCCCACCACCCAGGCAGAAGGCCTGAGTTCCTCCCATCCCCTTCCCCACCCCACTGACAATCACCCCTCCCTGCTCTTCCTGGTCCCCATCTCTAATAACTACGCCTTTGCTCTTCCCATTGCCCATCTCACTGCCCCAGCTAGCCCTGCTTTCTGCTTCCAGTCTCCCTCCTCAGCTTTCCCAAGTCACTACAGCAGCTATGTGGCAATAGCTCCTTTCCCAAACAGACCCACCATTTCCCTGCAGCTTGTAGTCTCATCTGCCTCCCAGTCTCATTTGCTGTTCCCCAGATTTTTGGTTCTCTCCCTTGAGATTCATTCCTTCTGAATTCAAATCAGGGACTTTTCTCCACCAGGCTTCCCAGAAGGCAAAAGAGAGGTGGCCAGGAGTACAGGGCAGAGGAAAGCATCGAGAGATGCAAACAGTGCATGACGCATCGCAGCAGCTCTAGAAGGGAGAGCCCTCCCAGTTTCCTTCCTGCTTCACCCTGGGAAAGCCCATGAGCTGTCATGACAGCCTCAGAAACCAAAAGGGTTGGGCAGGTTAGCAAAGGTTGAAAAGTTCGTAGCTGTGAAGCTCTGACAAATCTCCTTTCTGTGTTTAACAAAACCATGTAATTTGTCCATGCTGGTGGGGGAGAACAGTAGTGTTTCATGGAGCTGACAAAAACTGATGTCCTGCCCAAGGCCAAGCCCTTGCTTGAAAGCCCATAAGTTCCCCAGTTTTTGTCCCCTGGGCTATGTATATACACAGTCTAGCCCAGGAAAACTAGTGGTGGGTCCACATTTTCAGAAAGAACTAAATAAATGCGCCCAATTCCAGCTGAGACAATCACTTTCTATGGAAAACTTCTGCTCCAGTGGTGAAACTTTGACAAAGTTATAAGCAAGTGAAAACAGGGTCTCGAAAGGGGAAGTGTTGGCAACCTTAATAATAGGAGCTGTTCCTGGCCACACCTGTAATTAAGCACATTTATTGCTTTTTTCCATATAGCTTTGCCTTTTTTATCCTTGTGGTATTCCCAGCCTCTGTCAGTTTGCAACTGGCTCTCTTCATTACACCTCTGCTGGCTTGCTTTGGTGCAAAAAGGAAAAATAAAAAGGTGGATCTATTGGGGAAGAGAAACAAACAAACAGGAATATTTAGGTGCACTCTCAGAGCTGTGTCAGGCCAGGGCAGATGTATCAGAGAACCATGAGGCAGGGCCAAGGTTCCTTGGGAGGAGCTGAACTCAGGGCTGAATCATGCTTGAAGATGTGTAACCTCATCCTGCTCTCCTGCTTGTTGAGTGCTCTCTGGGCATGAAGGCAGCTGAGTGCCTATGGGGTGGTGGAAGAACCTGGCCCAGCAGTCTGGGCAAGATGAAGGGCCACAGGGGAGGCACCATGTCTGCCTGAACAACCTGATCACCTTCTTTGATAAAAAGACTGGATTTATGGGTAAGGAAAGAGTAGGGGAAATAAGTTATTTCCAATTCAGCCGGGCTTTCAACACCGTCTCCCAGTGCACTGATATCCAAGTAAAGGTGGTATTGTCTCAATAGGTGGACAGGCAGATGAACACAAAAAATATTTGTCTGGTCAGGCACAGAGAGTAAGTAATTCTTTATGGGTTGTACTCTACCTAGAGGCTGGTACCAAGTGGGATGCCTCAAGGGGCTGTCCTGGGACCTCTCCTGTTTAACATGGTTATTGATAACCTGGAGAAGGTGATGGGCTGCACTGCCACCAAGCTTTCAGGCGACACTTAGTTGGAGGGGAAATAGGTCAATGTGCCTGAGGGGATGTCAGAGGCATGTGAGCAGGCTGGAGGGATGGGCCTGCAGGAACACTGGAAGTTCAGCAAGGGCAAATGCACAGCCTTGAACCTGGCAAGGAAGAGGCTCTGGCTATGATGTGGGCTGGGGACCTGATGGATGCAAAACAGCTGTGTGGGAAAGGACCTGTGAGTCTTGGTAAAATACAAAGCCAAGCTCTTCACAGCGGTGCTTGGTGGGAGTATGAGAGACAAGGAACCTAAGTTTAAAGAAGAGAGGTCCAGCTTGAATACAAAGAAGTCCTTTCTGTCCTCAAAGGCAGTCAAGTGTGGGAAAAAGTTGCCCAGAGAGGCTGTGCAGTCTCCATCCTAGTAGTTTATAAGATCAAATAAAGCTCCAAGCAACCCCATTTGACCTCTTTGTTGACCCTGCTTTGAGCAGGAAGCCAAACTAGAGCTATCCTGGGGTCTCTTTCAAACCGAATTATCCTTCAATGCTATGATGCCCAGGCCCCCATTTGTCTGTAGCGTGCGTCTGTGAGTGCCAGGTGTGTATGTGCTACAGACACGTGTGCCCATGGCAGGGGTGAGCTGCAAGCCTGAATCCCATGTGAAGGGTGTGCCTCAAGGGAGTCAAGTTATCCCACAGATATGATGGACAACGGGTGAGGAGCACAGCATGGCAGGGGAGCAGTAGCTCCAAATGCCTGTGACAACTGTGCCAGTTTTGTGCACGCCGAGGAGCTCGCTGAGCATCACTAGAGCAAAGTGAGCTGGCAAGGAACCTGTGGTGTCCCTGAAGTGGGACTCTGTGTGTGTGTGTGTGTGCCAGGGGAGTGAACATGTAGCCGTAGCAGTGAAATGTGAGTGCAGCACACACAGCAGGCGCTGCGGGCAGCGGGGAGCGGTGTGTGTGTGGGCTTGCTGCTCACTGCAGCACAAACCGGCCGTAGTTAAAAAGCCTCTGTGTATGAGCAGCTCCCAGACAGGCTCTGGGGCTGAGGGGACAGGACAGAACACAGGCGGTTATGAAAGCTGCTGGCCCAGTCAGAATAATTCACATAGTGCTGTGGGAGGGACAGGAGAGATAAACAATGCGCTGGAAGGCGGGAGGGCAGGGAGAAGGCTTAAAATTGTCTTCCCGACATGCCCTGGTGGATTAGTTCAGCATCTCAGCCCAGCTCCTCTTTAATTCTTATGCAAGGGGTTTCTCTGCAAGGGACAGTCTGTCCTTGCCAGCTGAACACCAGGCACAGGGCACCGATTAACAAAAGGCCATCTCACCACCCGTCCCACACAGCAAAGGACGAGAGGCATCTGGGACTCATTCCCTATGAGGACTGAGGTTGTGAATTTTTATTTCTGCCTCACATCATGCTGTTGCTCATCAGGGACTGCAAGACTTGCTCATCTGAACCCCCCATGGCCTCCTATTCACTTCTAGAAGGTGATGATTAGTATCTGTAAGGCCCCATGTAGGCTATTTTTGGGGAAGCTCTGAGGCCCAATGGCTCCCAGTTCCTACATCTGGATGTCTAGAGGCTAGGGATGTCTGAGTTGGAAATACACACAGCACCTGGTCTGTCAGAACTACTGCTTGGAATTGTAGGCATTGGTACAATGGTGATGAGTGCTGCGTGTGTACCTGGGAAAGTGCAAGGTCCTAGCAACAGCTTTGCTGCAGCTGCAGACACAGGATAGGCAGGGACAGTCTAGGAACTGCTCCTGGTTCATTTATCACTTGCAATGTCCTTCTTTAGCTCTACAGGGAGGTGACAGGTTAAACCCACAGTGGAAGGTTAAATCTGTCCTTTGGCCACTGACTGCTTCACGATTGTGGGAAAGTCACTTTGCCTTGCTGTCAGCTGCTTCTGCCCCCCTGTGCTTGCTTTCTCTCCGAGAACAGAAGCTGTCCCTTCTCTTGTGACTGCAGCAACAAGCAAAATGGAGACATGGAGGACATGAGGACTGTGGAGGCTTCTCCATGGGACAAATCACCAATATTTACAAGGAGTCAGAAAATCTCACACTTTTCACAAATGGCTCTTGCATTTTAACAGTTGACAATGCATTTTGAGCTCATGAGACCGTCTGACTGCTGAAGAAGAGCTGTCTCAAACAGAGCAGCAGGGAACATGCAGCTTCATCTGGTCAGTACAACTCTACCAACACACCTTGTACCTCCTCTGCAGCAACCCCAGCCAGATGCTCTCTCCCTGACTTGCCTCCTTCACTGATTTCATGCTGTTCTGTCCCCACTGGCTTGCTGCTTGGACACTCCAGGTCACCCTGTTATTTATCCCTGCCACTCTGCAGCCACCCACCCCATGTGTGCAGCTCTCTGCTCCAGAGCTGGTTTATACTGCAGCTTTTCCCTGCTTCTCCTACAGCCTTACACAACACTGGAGGGGTCACATATGTTTCTCTATTCAAGGCAAGCTCATTGCTAGTGAGCACCACACTGTATCCCAGAAAACAAAAGGCACATGGTGTAGCCCAGCAGTCTGGAGCTAAATGATGGCTCCACTCTGCTTGCATTTAATCAGATCATTCTGTGTTGTACTAAGAGTTCTGCTATAGGTCTGCATTGCCTGTCATGCGCTCGTACCGACTCTTCTACTGATTCACTGTCTTATCCCTGGGAGAAGCATGTGCAGACTGCATGTTGTAAACACATTCAAAGTCTTCTCTGGAGTTCCTGCATCAGCTCATCCTCCTCTCCTCAATGCCCCAGACGTGGTGTGCAGGCCTGTGCCGGGCCCCTGCTAGACACACAGACGCTGTTGCTGGGTGAGCATCTAATCACCCGCCAGGAGCAATTTCAAGCTCCTTATTCTCTTCCTTATCAGCTTCTGTAACGAGGCTCAGTGCTCCACAGGCCCTCAGCTGACTCTTTCAGTGACTGTATTGCTGGGACATTCAAACAACTCTATCAATGCACTACAGCCAGGGACCCAAATATTGCCAGGTCCCAGGTTTCAAGACTTGCTATTTCAAATCTGAGGCCGGCACCAAAATAATCCTGCTAATTTCAGAGACCCAAAAAACTTTTAAAGCTCAAATATCTTGTGTCGCACAGACTATTTCAGGATAGTGTTTGTGTCCATCCTGAATTTCTTCACAGGCATCAGGACAGTGGAGTCACATTGCTCCACTTTACCTCTTTCCAGGCTGACCTGACATGGACGTTGAGTCACTTGGGGTCCACATGCCCAGGCTGCCCAGAAAGCAGGGGCATTATACCCACATTAAATGCTCCCTTCTGGAGGGGATGTGGTCAAAGGGAAGCATTATACTGGCAGCCCACTGACTGCTCTTCTGGTATTGCTTTCCTTGGGACAAGGAAGAAGCCCAAGACCAGAGTTTTCTTACAGTTTGCAAGCCAAGCTCTTGTTATCTATCTATTGTCCCAAGGGGATACAAAATCATTGGTTGCCTGAAGAGCTCTCAGGGCATTGCAAGCCTTCTACCTGACAGCCCTCATGCTGACATCACTTCCATGCAGCTTCACTGCCCCTCTACCACCATCGGAGGAGGTTGGCCTCCCACCTGTGGCATGGGAGAGGCAGCAGCACCATGCTACAGCCAAAGGTTGGATGTGTCCCATCAAAGGACTGAATAATAGAAAGAAAAAATTTTATACATTGAGCACATGCAACCAGGAAGAGCTGAGAAACAACTGAAGGACAAGCAGACAGCAAGGCAGCAACCAGAAGGACCTGACTCTGAGCAAAGGTCACCTCTGCCTAACTTCCCGGAGTTAGGCTTTGCAGATTTGTCCTCAACAAGAAACCAAAGTGGTAGCACATATCTGAACTGTTTTCAGAGTCAGTGTCCACTCTGTGAAAGCCGTGGACTGGCTGTCAGGAGGGCTGACCTTTATCGCAGTGTTGCTGGTGCATGCTGGTCCTCTCAGAGCCTGCTTTCACTCCAGATCAAATATTTCCTCCCCCAAACCTCACCTATGCCCCATGGCACTGCCTGGAGAGCCAGCCTTAGCCCCAGCCCAGCCCCACAGTGTCCCACCAGTGCTGGGGCCCAAAGCAGCATGGGGTGAGCCTGGGGAGTCAGGAGCTGCAGGGATGCTGGGATCTGTGGGGATGAGCACAAGTCTTATGGGGAGTGTCTGAGGGAGTCAGGGTTGTTTAGCCTGGAGAAAAGGAGGCTCTAGAGTGACCTTATCACTCCCTATAGCTACCTGAAAGGAGGTTGTAGCAAGGGAAGTTGGCTTTTTCTCCCAAATAACAAGCAATAGGACAAAAGGAAAAGGCCTCGAGTTGCACCAGGGAAGGTTTAGTTTGGATATTAGGAAAATTTTCTTCACTGAAAGTGCTGTCAAGCACTGGTGCAGGCTTTTCAGGGAAGTGGAGAGGTCACCATGCTCAGAAATGTTTAAAAGATGTGTAGATACACTGCTTAGGGACGCTGTTTAGTAGCGGACGTGGCAGTGCTGGGTTAAGGGCTGCGCTCTTTGACCTCAGAGGTCTTTTCCAGCCCAAGAGATTCTATGATTCTGTGACGCGGGGACCCGCGGAGATGCCAGCCTTGTTTCCATCTCTAGATGGTGCTCTGAGGCCGGCAATAGCCGGGCTTCCCCAGTCTCGCCGCGCCACTCAGCCTCCCTGCGCCGCGTCCTGCCGGCGGGAGCACGCCGGGGCTGGGAAGGGCAGGACGCCCACCTTGTGGACCACGGCAGGAGGAGAAGCCCGTGCAGCCCTTCTGAGAGCCGGCTGCCATCTCAGCCCCTGCTGGTGTGCCATCCCCCGGCCGCGGGATCCCGTGCCGCAGGCCGCTGCGAGCAGGGACCGCCTGCCCTGCCTCCCCATCCCTCTGCTGCCCCGCTCTGTCTGCACCAGCGAGGCTGCCCCAGCTGCCCTACACCACCCCGCGTTTTCAGCAGCCCAGCAGGCTGCATTCCCTCCTCTCTCCCTCCTGCGCATGCAGCAACAACCCATCCCGGCTCTGCGGATTTAGCACAGGGCCGGGCCCCGCGGGGTTTTCCGATAGTGATGCTCCATTAGGGCCCAGCTCTGCTCTTACCACGGGCGATGCCGAAGTCCCATTGACTTCACGGGGGCAAGCCCTTAATGGCCTGTGAAGGTAAGACTTTTTTTTTCTGGGTTGTTTTTCTTTGTTTGTTTCTTTTTGTTTGTTTGTTTTGTTTTTTTGTTTGGTTGGGGTTTTTGTGACATTGAAAACCATGGCCACTTAGTATTGCCTGTCCAAAAGCTGCAAGAGACCTCAGGCCCTCCTGCAAAGGCGAAGAAGAGCCGCTAAAGCTCAAAGAACACAGAGGAGGCATTCTTGCAGAGGTCATGAGACTGTGCACAGCTGCCGTGGCAGTGCCATGTGCCCTATCCACTCCTGGGCAAAACTTGGACAAGACCAAGCTGTTTGAAATCTAACATGTTTGTTCAGAAGCACAGACATTTTCAGCACCGTTTCCTAATCATGGAAATCCAAACCTATTTTCTCCTCAATTGAGATTATTGTTGTGTTTCTTAAAAATATTTTTAGTTGCAGTGTGTATCAAAATGTTTTGCTGAGCAAGTTTTGTATGAGTTGAAAGGGGCCAATGACAATTTCTTTTCAAAAAGGTTGTCCAAAAGTGTCACCAAAAATAAAACATGAAACAAGTTTCCCAAGTGTCATTTCGAACAACATTAATTTGAGAGCTGGCAAGAGTGACAACAGCGTGGTTAGTTGTCATGGGGTAGAGGATCTGAACCAGTGCCTGGATCTTATTCATAGGGAAAAAGTCATTCCTCTCCCCATTATCTTTCTGGTATTTGAATAGCTTTCAATAATGAGCCAAGTAAGATGTTCAGAAGTAAGACAGGAAAGAAATACAGATTGTGGTTGAATAAACAAACAAGCAGTGTCTTCCCCCTGAAAAGCAAGCTGCTAGTCCCTTGGGATTAGTGGCAAGTCTTAGCGAAGCAGTCCCTCCATCAGATCCTGGAGAAGGAAAGGACCCCAGGGACATCATGCCCTCTCATACATTAAAGGTATCTTCTCTGGAGAGCACAGGACAAGGAGGTATCACCTACCTGATGCTCCACACACTGCGTGCGAAAGGTAAAATACCCTGGTATGTTTACAGTTATGAATGGTCTGGACAGCTGATTTGCAGAATCCTTAAAAATGTCAAGCCTTCTCTGTAGCAAACAGTTTTCCAGGATGGTTTCTCCCAGTGGCTTTTCACAGGCTGCATAAAGGAGTCCCCAGCATACGCCCAGAGAGGCACTTGTTGACGTGCTGCTGTGTGGCATTTTTGTGAATGAGGTTGGGTGTTTATGGGATGAAGTTGTGGTGTAGGATGGATTATGCCCCTACGTGTGCCATACACATGTGGGCACCTGCAGGGTGTACTTGGGCACAAGTGCTCTGGGATTCCAGTGTGCAGGTGCAGAAGCACCTGTGCAGAAGGATGTCCTGCTGCTGTGTTTCAGCAAAGCCTGTGGGCACATATGCAGCTTGCAGGAACTGGAGTGGCTGCACCATATTGTTGGAGGGGCTGTGTGTGGCACCAGCAGCACAGCTGCATGAGGAGTGTCTGATAGGCAGAAACTTACTCATCCCCTCTGTTTTCCTGCACTGGCTGTTCCTCTCCTTCCCTCTGCCCCCTCCCATCAACCCCCTTCTCTCTCCCCTCTCTAATGATCTGACAGCACTGAAAGCTTTCTTGCAATTTTATTATGAACAGCAGGGGTTTAGCTGGGCATTCTTCAATGCCTCACTGTCTTCTCCACCATGATGCCGGACATGACATGAGAACATCTGGCAGGTTCAGACATGTGGAGGGGGCTGGAACCAGTATGGCTGAATGACACCTGTTCCCTCAGATTTATTGCAATCTTGTCCCATTTTTCCCATAAGAGCCCCACCAGGTGAAGGGAGGGGTGGCAGTACTGGCCTGTGTGTTGCCCCAACCACTCCAGCTGTGCATGCCCATGGCCCTGGTGCACCATCCTTGCCTGGCATCTCTGCACACTCGCTCCTTGGTAATTGATGAGTCTCTCAAGAGCTAAGGGGACACTTCATCCCCACCAAGCATTGCCACCCGCCTCCAAAGAATGCTGTACATCGGTGGGGGGGTGCCTAGCCATAAGGGTTCCCCCTCTCCTCGACGCCACCACCCCAGCCTGTGTCCTGAATGCCCGTGTCCTCACATGCAAAGTCCTTCTCTCTCGATCCATTAGTTTGTTTCCATGGCCAGTGGCAGGCACACAACTCTGAAAGCTGTATTAAAAGCCAGGTCAATACCAGCCCCTGCTTATTCCCTCAGGGGAAAATAAATAATGAAAGGAGGGGGTGACTTAATTTCCTAAACCAGCAAACTCTCGAATTTAGTGCTGAGAGAGGCGCCTCAGTTCCCAAGTGGGGAGCACTGGAGCTCTGAGGAGAGGCAGCTCTGCCTCATCACCAGCAGAACCAGGAGTGATGGGAGCCAATCAAAATCCAGTGAATCCACCATTTCAGTGAAGGCTTCGAGGCAAACTGCTCTGGCAGATGGACTCTGGAGCCAAGGATCACTACAGGAGCGAGGTAGAGGCTGAGATACTTAATGCCTTCTTTGCCTCAGTCTTTAATAGTGCGACCAGTTGTCCTCAGGGTACTCAGTCCCCTGAGCTGGAAGACAGGGACAGAGAACACAGCGAAGCCCCGTAATGTAGGAGGGAATGCTCAGTGACCTCCTACACCACTTAGACACTCGCAAGCCTGTGGGGCTGGATGGCATCCGCCCAAGAGCACTGAGAAAGCTGGTGGAAGAGCTCATCAAGCCACTCTCTATCATTTATCAGCAGTCCTGGCTAACCAGGGAGGTCCCAGGTGACTGGAGGTTAGCCAGTGTGACACCCATCTACAAAAAGGGCTGGAAGGAGGACCTGAGGAACTACAGGCCTGTCAGCCTAACCTTGGTGCCAGGAAAGGTCATGGAGCAATTCACCTGGCCATCACACAGAACGTGTAGCACAACCTGGGAATCGGGCCCAGCCGGCATGGGTTTGGGAAAGGCAGGTCCTGCTTGAGCAACTTGATCTCCTTCTATGACAAAGTGACCTGCTTAGTGGATGAGGGCAAGGCTGTGGATGATGTCTACCTGCATTTCCGTAAAGCCTTTGACACTGTCTCCCAAAGCATTTGTCCTGGAGAAATTGGCTGTCTGGAGAAATTGAGTGGGTGCACCGTTCATTGGGTACAAAACTGGTTCTATGACTGGGCCCAGAGAGTGTTGGGGAATGGAATTATTTCAGTGAATGGAATTATTCCAGTGAATGGAGCAAACCAAGGTAGGACAACTGTTTCCCCACAAAATCTACATCCTAGGATGAGGAATGACCAGTCTGGACCTAGACACATCTTGTGAGTCTATTTGTGCTCTTTCTCAAATGACCTTCCATAAAACCTCACTTCCTCTTTTCCCCTTCCTTCTCCACCATCTTCCTGCTGTGTTTGCTTCTTCCTCTCAGTTCTGCTACTTCCTTGCTTGCCCTTCTGCCCTTCCCCTCTTCCTTTTGCTTCTTGAACCAATTCCAAATTGATACTGAGATGCTTTTTTTCTGCTCTGTAGACCAGGGATTAGGTGGGACATAACTTCTTCAGCCATACCCCACCACAGCAGAGCTATTGGGTGCCCAGAGTAGCTTCCTGAGCTCCCTGTTTTTCTGTCCTCATCTCATCTACAGTTTTGAAGAAGTGATTCTGCTGCTCCTGAAGGAAGATGCTCATCAGGTTTTCACCTCTTTTGTGAAACGACAGCAAAGTGATGTTAGAGGTCTAGCTTTGGTTGATGCTCTCCCTCATTCTCCCTCCACTTGCCTCTAGCAAACAGAGAGGCTTTGGTTTTTTTCATGGGGTTTTTGAATCTAGAGCAATGTCTTGCACATCTCTGCCTCTTCACCAAGTATATCTATAACCCTTCCCTGGGCAAAACTCTTGCTACCTCCAAAGCAAACAGTATTGCTTGGCCAATCCTACTGGTAATTTTAATGCAGATTATTCCCTCCATACACACATTTGTATGACCTTCTCCCTGAGAAAATTCTCTGAGCCTCTTGCTATAGGTCTTTACCAGAGAGGCCCAGAACAAGAGAGCCCTTGTGGTAGAGCTTCCAGGGTCCAATGCTATACAAATAGCAAATACCAGCCCTAATAACCCTCATCAGTCTCTATACCAGGCTGCGGCCTTGGAGTCTGTCCTTTGCTTCCAAACCTCCCCTTGGGATATTATACTTTATTAAAAATAAATAGTTACAAATTCTGTTTTACAGCTGATGGCATTAGGGAGAAGAATGGAGGAGGCAAAAGGAGCAAGTGGAGGGTCTGCTGTCCAGTCAGGTCACCTGTCTGTCATCCTGGCTGTTCTGTGCCAGGGAGCAATCTGAGTGTGATAAGCACAGGGCCCTGCCTCCTCAGCCAGGTATCTCAGGAGAGGAGCAGGACATGTTTTTCAAGAGGACTGGGAGAACTGGATCTGAGTCCGTGGAGCCGAGCTGCTTCTAGAGGTGACAGACACCAAAAGCCAAGGAGAGTGCAGAGCAGCCCATGTAGAACGTCCTTGTCTCCTAGCTTGGCATTTGCAGTGGAAGAATATCAATTTCAGCTCTCCTTTTCTTTTATATACAGAATCATGTGCAACAAGCAACAAACATGCAAGTAAACTCCTCCCTTGAGATCCTTCCCCACTCCCTCCAGGAGTCCCAAACTCTCCCTTCTATCCTCATCTGGTCAGTGCTTAGGTGTCACTTCTCTCCCGGTGATAGCGATGACCCTTGACAGATATGGGGCCTACCCATAGTGAGAGGGGACAGAAAGTCTGCTGTTGCCTCAGCAGCAGAAACACTTACTGCGGTTCCCAATCTGTCCACTGAAGGCAGGGACTCCTGTCACCTCTCCAGAGACAAGAAACCAGGCCTGCTGCTCTCCTGTCTCTGGGCAGGAAAGGAGTTCTAGCCCAAGCTGCATACCTGGGAAGAGTAGCGTATCCTCACTCCTCTCCCAGGCAGTATGACCTCATGAGAAAGGGAGTATATCAGAGCAGCTCCAGGCCTTGGTATATTTAGGGGCTTGAGAGGCAATCATGGGAGGCCTTATGTGATGGAGAAGGGACTTATCCAGTGTATGGGTACAGAACAGAGGAGATTGTGGCAATGGGTGTGGAACGGGGAGGCTGGAGGAGTTAGATGGCTGACTCCCTGCGGTATGAGATTGTATCTAGAGGCAGAGTTGCCTGGAGCCGCTCCAGGTCCAGGTGGCTTCCAAAATCCATCATCTGGATGATACCTCCCTCCTCTTTGGTGTTGCCCCCTAACACCACACCCACTTCATCATCATCTTCATCTTCATCTTGACTGACAAGTGCCAGCTCATTCTCGTAGCAGAAGGCACTGGGAGGTGGTGGAGAAGGTAGGATGGTCATCTTGCTTTCTTGCAGCTCTCGGGCCGAACAGCAAGGTGTGCCGGCTACCTCGTACGTCTTGTGAAAGCGTGAGTAATCCACTTTGTAGTGATTCTTCTCCTCAAACACAACTGGTTCAAAGCGATGACCCCAAAGGATTTCACTAGCAAGGTAAGAGCTTCGTGCCTGCGTGGTCATGGCTGTGGCTTCCACCATCCCCTCCAGAATAACCACGATCTCAAAATTCTCTGTCTCCAGCTCTTCCTTGCCAATCCCGTAGAGGGGGCTCTCCTCGTCAATCTCATGAACGATAATAATGGGTGAGACCAAAAATATACGATCAAGACCCACATCGTAGCCCACATTTAGGTCCCGCTGGTCCAGGGGGAGGTATTCCCCTTCCTCCGTCATGTAGGGCTTGATGAGCTGGGCTCGGACATGGGCCTCCACGATGTGACTCCTCCTCAGGTTACCTACCCTCCACATGAGACACAGTTTGCCATCCCGCACGGAGATAACCGCATGATGGCTGAAGAGGAGGGTCTGGGCCCGCTTCTTGGGCCTTGCCATCTTGGCCATGATAGTGCCAATCATGAAGGAGTCAATCACGCAGCCCACAATGGACTGCACCACAACTGCCATGATAGCCAGCGGGCACTCCTCAGTCACGCAGCGGAAGCCGTACCCAATGGTTGTCTGTGTTTCCACCGAGAAAAGAAAAGCCCCCAGGAAGCTGTTCACGTGCATGATGCAGGGCTTGAGGAGAGAGGGACTACCTGCTGCTGCCGGTGCGTTGAGGTCACCATGAAAGAAAGCGATGCTCCAGAAGAGGAAGCCGAAGAAGAGCCAGGAGACCAGAAAGGCAGCGGAGAAGATCATCAGCATGTACCGCCAGCGTGTGTCCACGCAGGTGGTGAAGATGTCGGCCATGTAGCGCTGAGATTTGTTGCTCAGGTTGGCAAAGTAAACATTACACTGGCCGTTCTTCTTCACAAAACGGTTGCGGTGCTTCCGCCGGGGAGCATGGCCCTTCCCGTTCCGGCTGTGCCCGTTCATGCTGCCCAGCGTAGAGACCTTGTGTCCATCCTCTTCGGTTGAGACGATGCTGTACCTGGGAGAGAAGAAACAGGCACTTCCATCGGAATACGTGAAGGGTAACGGCAACCACTGAGACAGCAAGGGCAGGAGACGTAGGTGGCTCACAGGGCTACGGTACTGCCCTGTTGGATCTCACAACAGCACGTTTCTGTGATTGCACTATGGTCCTGACCTGACCAAACTGGTGGAGATCAGCTTCAATATTCACTTAGTGTTGCTGCCAGGAGATTGCATCTAGCAAAGTCCTGACAGGGCAGCAGAGCAGCAGCAGCTTGTAGCTATGCAGTACCTTCCAGCCTTTATGGTGAGAAGGGATACAAGGCTTTGAAACCTGCCAACAGCTGGGACAGCCAGGAAGCCTGGGAGCAAGCACCCACAGCCGACCACATTTTGGTCCTCGTATAATACAAGGCTGGGAGTTTCTATTTTCTCCTCTGCTCTGCTCACTGATTTCATGGTATATGGTGACAATGTTTATACATTTCCTGCACTCAGGACAATTCTGTTGCCACAGCAACATGTGTGTCTTCCAGCATCCCTTATCCAAAACCAAAGGTGTAATTTGGAAATCAACAGCCAAAGCACTGGCAGTTTCCTTGGCAGAAGCTACACGCACACTTTCTGGGAGACCTTTGCCCCTCTGGCTCCCCTCCCTTGCAGTCAGCTCTGACACTGGCCCACATGTGATCCTGTGACAGTTGCAGATACTCCTTAAAGATATGATGGCACAAGGTGCTCTGACCACTAAGGAAATCAAGGGAGTGCACTGAGGCACAAAGACTGCTCTGCCCTCATGCCTGACAAGCTGCAGCCTTACAGGATGCTGGGAGTGTCACCCTCCCACCCCACAGTGTCGGTATATCAGCTGGAGTCCTCCAGCATGGGCCTCCATCCACGTCTCACGGCAAGGACAGCACTGGTGGCTGTGATTCCTGGGAACATGTGGCTTCTGCAGTGCTGCTGGAATCTGTAATTTCTGGCCCAGCACCATGCAGTGCTTAGCTTCTCCTCCATAGTATTCCTCCAAGCACTACCCCTACATATTTTGGATTGGAGGAGAGGAGTCATTCCTTGGAACAGAAAAGCTGCTGACAAGTAATTTGAGAAGAATATACCAAAAGGTAGCATGAGGTTAGGGTCTGAGGGGCCAGATGGGGAGAACCAGGTCACTCAGGGCAGCAGTAGGTCTCGAGAGGAGGGTTACTCACCGATTGACTCGGACGCTGCCCATGGCTCGCTCTGCCATCAGATGTCAGGGGGCCGTGGGAGCTGGCAGGGCATGGGAGCTCATGCAGCAGCACTCACATGGAACTGGACAGCTCCAGATTTCACCTCTGGCGAGCTGGGACCAGCGCTCATTGCGATTGTTCCTGGGCACGCGCCTGGCAGAGAAGGACAAAGCAAAACTCAGTCAGATCCTCCCCTGACAGCACCTTTCCCAGTCCAGGGCAGTGGGCACAGGGCTCCCAGCCTTTTGCTCAGGGTGTGCTGGGAGGTCTCCTTGGGGCACTGGCTGCAGCCTGGCTTGGGCAGGTGAGGAGCTGATGGATGCAGGCTGGGTGCACAGCCCCCACAGGCCCTGCGCTCCCCAGCACCTCCCGCCAGCAGAAGAGCAGGGCCGGGCAGCCACCCCTCTCCAGATCAAGGGCACAGCAGCTGAGCAGCTCACAGGGCCCTCGCCCTGAGCCTTTATATTAATATCAGAGCTTACACCAGGATGAGAGCTCAGCCAGGCTAAATACCTCTCACACAAGGACTAACAAAGCACAGGAGTGTACAGCAGCCCTCAGGGATCCCCATCAGCCCAACCTAACCTGAAGGGATTTTTTTCATGGTGTGCAGAACATCCCCCCCTATTTCAAATAAAAAAAGGAAAGCAATGGGTAGATCCCAAAAAAAAGGAGAGGCTCAGGGGTAGCCAAGGAGAATCCAGTTAGAGGAAACAAACCTTGCAACATGCCCTGTGTACAGCATCCATGCAGCAGCTCAGCAGCGGAGTCCTGGGAAGATGTCCGGCTGATGTCCCAACCCAGTCCTCCCGGAACAGAAGAATTGGGAAGCCAAAGACTCAAGAGCCAACTTATTCCACCTGCCCAGAGCTGCTGGGAAGTGAAATGCACTGAGGAGGTGCACAATGACTCACAGATTAGGAAGGGCTTTGTACACCCATGCTAATCCTGCACTGTAGCCTTCGGATTACAGCAGGCAGTGCGGAGTGTGGATGCAGACAGAGCCAGCTAGTTTGCTCCCTCCCAGCCTCACCAATGAACAGTCACTGGTTGCCAGATATGGGAAAAAAGACCTGGATTTTGGGATCAAATATAAGGCCTAGAGCTGCTTGCAAGTGGTTGTGCATAGACAGGAGAGAGGAACAGCAAATGATGTTGCCTAGGATGTAAAAGCTGGTGAGAGCCATCCTTATCTCACAGTGTCGCAGAACGGGGCTGCATGTGGCTAGGGGTGCCCACCAGCTTTCCCCAGTTAGGACCACAGGCTGGAAAGCAGCAAGAAGGGAGCTCCAGACATCACCTCTGATGAGATGAAGATTACTCAGTTACTGAGGCAGTTAAAGCTCTGCAGCAACACAAACATGGTTGTTCAGACTAAGGGTATTATGAAACCAGGAGAAGAAAACAACCTTGTAATCCACAACTCGCTATATAGAGACAAAAGTGAACAGCTGCCCCAAAATCCGCATCAGGAAAAATGTACTTTGACACTGAACGCTGCCAGCTCACTGCCCTACAACGTCCAAGACTTTATGAAGTCGGTTTGACCAGGAATTTTTGCTGTGCAGCTGGGTAAACCTATAGCAGACCCCGGGGCTGGTAACCTCAGTTAATCAGAAATGTTGATGTGACAAAGAGAGGTCCCTTCATACCCACAGATTGTCCTGCTGGGATAAAACTAACTAGAGCGATTACATGGTGAGTTCAGCTGCAGGGTCCCACATGACTTTGGGAGGTGGCAAAGGTAGACAGTTTAGGTACACCCCTCTGTGCCAGCCCCAGCCAGGAGAGGAAGGGCATCCTCTTCAACTGGCATCATTCTCAGCCAGCCTGGATATGCCAAGCTCACCCTTAGCCAGCACTGACCCTGATAACACAGGGAAGGCACTGTCACAGCTCACACATATGAGTAATTCACAATTTCCTGAAAGTTTCTACAACCAAAAGCTCTCTTTCTCCAGCTGCAGAAACAGGTGCACCATTTCTAGAGATTTCTGGCACAAGCAGCACCCAGCTCCAAAAGAAAGGAAGAAGGACCTAAGGAGCTTTGTGAAACCATGTGCAGCAACATCTGGATCTCTGCTCCTCACCTCTCCCCCCTTCCCAAGAAGGGGCAAAGGAAGCAGATGAAATGAGGGGGGTTTGTTCATCTCCAGTTCAGGCTGGTACAGCTGGGGGATGAGACAAGCATGCTGTGCAAGAGCGCTGCATCCTCCTGTGAGCATGCTGTTCTTCCTCCTGGCTCCCACATGGGAGCTCATGTCAGCTGGAGCTGTGGCAGAGCCTCTTACACAGAGTCCACCATGGCTGCACCGTGCAGCTCAGAGCCTGGGCAGCCTTTGCAGCTGGCTCCACAGTGCCCAAACAGAGTATCAGCAGCTAAGACCACATCACTACCTACAGCTGGTACTTAATCACAAGGAAAGTATTTCCACAAAGGATAAAGCCTACCAGTCTGAGCACACACATTTGAGAATGGGAAAGTAAATTCTTTTATTTGCTGTAAATGGCTGCAAGTGGGAGACCAGAAGCCTCAGACCATGCACAGATCCATGGAACTCACACAGCATTGCACTCACAGGTCTTTCTCTGCTTAAAATTTGAGAATTTTTTTGGTAGATTCAAGGACCTCAGCAACAACGGGCAGCATTCCTGAGGCAGCAGCTGCCTGAGGGAGCCATCTTTGCCCATTATGAGCTCGTGGGGGTTTTGCCTGGTGAAGTCTATGTTGTGCTTCACTGCTTCCAGGCCAGTCTGTTCTCAGGTTTTCACTCTTCGGCTTGCATCTCTCCAGCTGTCCTTGGAGAATAAAGATCTTCTGCTTCAACCTCTCCATGTTTGTTTCAGCATCCAGAGCCCGCTGGGTCATTAGCTGAAGACGACACTCAGTCTGCTGGACTAAGGACTGGATCTCTTGGGCTTCCCTCTCTCGTTCAGCCTGGCTGGTCTTCAGCTGATCCTGCAGGCTCACCACCATGCATGCCTGTCTCTTCAAGTTGTCTTGGAAAGAATTAAACATTCTCCTGACCACAGCATTGTCCTTCCTGAGTGCAGCATTCTCACCCTTGAGCCTGTCATACTGTTCCCTAAGCATGTCGTATTCTTCCCTGGGCACGACGTCCTCCTCGATGAACACAGCTCTGTTCTTCTTGTGCTTGAGCTCTTTGAGCGCCTTCTTGAGTGCAAAGTTCTCCGATGTGAGCACAAGGTTCACGTTCCTGAGCATTCTGTTCTCTGACCTGAGGAAGCTGTTCTGCTGACAGAGAGAGTCGTAGGTCGGCTGCAGGGATGGGGACTCCCTGTCCTCGCCGTCCTCCTCATGCAGCATGGGGGACTCCGCTCCCGTGGTGCTCTCTGGGTGTCCCACATAACAGTCACTGGCACGGGCCTGTGTGCCACTGGCCTCTGTCCCCAGGTGCTGGCCTGAGCTCTTCTGGAAAGAGTCATGGAAGCCCCTTGGTGCTGTACCAGCCTCTTGGAGAGCAGGCAATCTCTGACGCCCAGAAAGGCGATAGGTCAGGCTGAGCTCCTCATCCCCAGCCAAATTGTCAGACATTCTCATGTCTTTGTAAAACGGTTCCTGAAACTCCTGATCTTCCTCTTCAAGCTCCAGCGCATGCTTGGCCAACCCCATTTGTTTATCTTTCACCATGTAAGAGTGCTCAGGAATTCGGGCAAAGGGGATGGGTTGTCCCAGATCCTCTGTCTGATTGTCATCTGTGTTGTCCCTGCTCTTGCACAAGGGTGAAGGAAGCTCAGAGCGGTAGGAGTTCCCTGATTCTTCAGTGTCATCATCATCACCATCAGTGTCATCATCACCTTGCAAGCCTTGAGATTCTGGGTAGACCGTCATCATTAGCCCAAAGATGCGAAATTGCTGCGACATTTTTCAGGATGTTCTGGGCTGCAGCAAGCAGGAGGATCCAAATTGTCCTCCTGGAGTGCAGGCCATGCAGGCTGTTGACACTGACAAGCAGTGTGCCACCTTCTGCAGCCTCAGCAATGCTTGTTGTGGCCACCAAAATCCCTCTGTTTAAAACACCAGGATGTTCAGGAGGGAGAGGAGAACCACGTACCTCTGCATCTTGTCTCTGGGGACAACTGGAACCACCAACATTCCAAGGTCTGTGATGTCATTGAATTCCACGTGTGCTGAGTTCTCAGAAGCAAGGGAGGGGGAGGAAGCAATCAACTGCTGTCCTGATTCTGCCTAGGACTACATTAGTTTTCTTCATAGTAGCCAGCACAACGTTGGATTTAGTATGAGAATAATGCTGATAACTTTGGAGTTGTTGTTAAGTAGTGGTTTACTCCAAGCCAAGGACTTTTCTGTTGCCCATATTCTGCACATGAATCCAGGAAGAAGTATGGCCAGCACAGCTGGTCTAAACTAGCCAAAGGGATATTCCATGCCACAGAACATCATGCCCAAAATATAACTGGAGAGTTAACGGGAAGGGACTGATGACTGCTTGGGGACATGCTGGGCATCAGTCATTGGGTGGTGAGTAATTGGGCTGTGCATCACTTCTTTCTCTTGGGTCCTGTTATTCTTTCTCGCTGTGCTTATTGTTACTATTACTATTATTATTATTGTTGATAATATTAATACAATTAAAATATTTATTATTGTTATATTTTGTTTCAATTATTAAATTGTTCTTATCTCAACCTGCAAAGTTTACCTTTTCTTTTTGATTTCCCTCCCAAGTGGGGCTGGAGGCAGTGAGAGGGAGAGAGGGGCTGAGTGATACTTAAGTTGCCTGCTGGGGTTAAGCCACAACAACTGCAAAACTTGTTCTTGGCAGCATGAGGATAAGCTGTCCTCCTGGCTGCAGAGCTGACTCCAGCTTGGGGATGCTGCCAGTGAGCAGAGAGGAGCTCATGAAGCCACCTGAGACCTCCAGTGTAAAGGAGGGAGAGGGACGATCCAGTCCGGGCAGGCAGCATGGGTCAGAGGGGACAATCCTGTCCCACAGGGTACTGAGACATCTCCACCAGCAAGGTCAAGCCCCTGGCACTTGATTGGGACTCACAGGAGACATCTCCAGCACTTTGGCCACAGGCATTGCTCTAAGCTGAACGGCCAGTGGAGGGTCCACGCTGTGGTGCTGCCAATCTGATTCATCCCCTGCTGCCAGCTGGCACAGGGAAGCGTTAGTAATACTGAGTGCCACAAACTCAGAGCGGCACGAGCCAGGAGACGAACAAAAATAAACACATTTCCCACTTCCACCCCAACACACCCCCACAGCGCGTGGTGCCACCATGGGAAGGACAGACAGGCAGGCAAGAAATGCCTGGGATTGGGATTGCTACCACATTGGGTCTCTGTCCCTCCTCAACAACTGTTGGACCCGGGCCACCACTGATACCCCTGCTGGCAAGATTGATGCCACCAACTTGGCCAGGCCAGGGGGCTTACTGGGAGCCCAAACCCTATGCAACACAGCTCAAATGGCTGTGAAAAGGTCCCACTGCAACTTGGAAACCTGAAACATAAATGGAATGAAAGGGGAAGGCTCAGAGATGTCTCCAGCAGAAGGGGATTATATTCATATCCTGAACAGGCAGCTGCCTGTCACATGGACAAGGGGGAGGAAAGCCTGGCTGAGGACAGGGACACGAATCCAGAGCATCCCTGAGGACATTTCTTGGAGCTTGCTCTGCCTCCTGAGACCCACATATGAAGGAGGAAGCTTCAGAATCAGTGGCAACTCCTATGGAGCGGTATGAAACCCAGCTGATGGGTGCGGCAAGGAGAGACGCTAGGCAGGAGGTTGCAGCCTGGACAGATGCCTCTCCATCCCTCTGCTGCCTGTCCTGGCTGCACATGAACACCCATGTGTTTCACGGCCTGCAGAACCCCCCAGCACTTTTGAAAGCTGCTGCAGCATGGATGTCACCGCCACTGCCTTGCAGCATAGAAACAGTCAGCCAGGTGGGTCTCCAGGGGCCAGCAGCTGCCTCCAGCCCCAAAGCATGTGCTACCCTTCCCTCTTTCCCAACAACTTTACCCCTCCTGTGTCTTAGACTGAGCAATGCCAGGGACACCACCACGGTGCTGCAGTCATCTCCTCCTTCCCGTGTGACACCGTGCTCCAGCAGCACAAGCCATCACACCAGCCCACGCTGCCACCCCAGTTCTGCTCTGTCCCTGAGCAGACACGTGGGGCTGCACTGCTGCTGTCCCTTTCCACAGGATCTGCAGGACAATAAGGTCAAGGTGCTTGGTGCCGGGGCAATACCTCCACTGCTGTCCCCTGCACACAGTGCAGCGCCTCGCACGTCCCAGTCTTTCTCCAGCCCCTGACAGAGTAGATCATATATTGTCAATCCTTCCTTAAATTTGCAATGGAAGAATCTCATGAAACAGAAAAGTCCACGCTAAAGCACTCCCCCACTTCTCTTTTTATAACAACCATATCTGGTGCTCTGGGACATACACTGTGAACGACAACGATGGAAAAATCCCAGGGTATTTTTACACTCTTAGTCTTTCCTTTATCTGGAGTTGTCTGGCAAATGCTTCCCTCCTGTCTGTGGTCAATACCGCAGCCGCTGGTTGCGCTCTGCTTTGTGCCTTTGTCCCTACTACCGGCAGCATCAGCTGGCTCGGGATCAGCATCCACAGCCCCATCCTGCCAGCTCGGGCACGGTGACAACACGGCAGACGAATTTCTCGCCTCTTGGGGAGTCAGGGCGGAAACACCCGCAGCTGAGAAGGGACCTCTTTGCCTTTTTTGCAGAGCCTTGCAGACCCGCAGCATTCGGTGTGTCCTCTCCATCCTCTCTGTAGCTCCATCTCTCCTGTTCCTCACGAAAATTCCCAGGGTTCACGTTGGGGCTCACAGGGCAGCTCGGTGCCATGGGGGGCTGTCCTGCCACAGGAGTCAGCGGCCGAGCTCTCAGTGCTCCGTGCTGGCAGGGCAGGCTGCCAGGCGCCGTACGGGCACACGCAAAGGCACAGTCACCGTGCAGGAGAGTTTTACCATATTAAAAAGGCAACTGACATATGGAAGGTGAGGGGAGGAAGCTGCAATCAACTCTATACCGTTTTTATACACACACTTCTGCCTTTTCGTTCAATAATTATAAATAGATTAAGTGCCAGCAGTCCCCATCTGCCCCTCAAGGCATGATCGGCTGACCAGTTTCCCTCTCTAAAAGAGGACTTTATTCATGTGCCTCTGCCCAGTTTATATTTTGGAGTGGAGTGAGAAGGGGGGATATTTTTTCCCCCGAGAAGCTCTGGAGCCTGAGGATGGGTAATATGAAAACAAAACAAAATGATTTGAAGTTAAACCATCTCAGTGTGTGACTCAGAGCTATTCATAGCTCCCTGAAGCCAGCTGCAGCAACGGAGCCAGAAGGATTCTGCCCGTATTATTATTCCAATTACCATCTGAATTAAAAGTTTGAGCAGTGATCAGCCCACATGCTGATGGGAGGGGGAGAGAAGAAAGCGAAGAGAGAAGGAGAGAAAGAGTGAGAGGGAGAAAACACAGATAAAAATGGGAACCACACAAAGGTCCCCAGGATGACAAAGTCAGGAAGAGGCACAGAAAGGTGACAGCATCACCTCCTGCCTGCTCCCACACCACCCCAGGGATCCCTGCTGCGGCTGCACTGTCCAGACAATGGTGCTGCAAGAATAGCTGCCTACTCCCCAGGATCTCAGACTAGATGGGGGATACCCCGTGGTGGGGTTGGTGGGACTGGCACCAGCATTCACTCACACCTCTCTGGTCAAAATGGGGCTGGGGGTACACGACACAGGGGCTGGAGGGTTGACTGAGCAGGACTGTAAGGAGAGGATGCTGCTGGAGTGGCAGCTGGGGAGAAGTCCCTGCTTTTTCTTGCTGAGTGAGGAAGGTGAGTGTTATTCTTTGTAGCTGGCATCACAGGAAAAATTAAATACTCAGAAGGTCCGTAGCCTTCCCTGGGTGGTGTTCTTGGCCAAAAAGAAACAGAGCTTTTGTAGCAGCCAGGATGCAGACCGCATCCCAACTGCTCCTGAGGAAACAAGGGCTGACATACCCCCAGCACCCTGCCTGCCAAAACCACAGACTAGACCCCAAAGGGTTGGTGCAAAACCTGCAAGAGCTGAAAAACTGAAGGCTCTGGGGTCCTCAAATCCCAGGCAGACGCAGTGCACTCAGGTCACCTCCTCCAGCTTCCCAGCACAACTGCACAGTGCAAAGGGTGTCTTCACTAATCTCCGCATCCCTGGAACTCCCTTCACTGGGCGTCCTGCCCTGTGGGAGCCCTGATGTAAGGCCATTCCCAGCAGCATCTCTGTGCTTCAGCATCTCTTCAGCACAAAGTGCCTGGCCATGTGGGATGTCTTGATGGCTTTTGGCTAGTCAGAGGACAAGGATAATTATGGGTGTGCAGGAAAAGGAGGGCAAGGGTGGCTCACATCATCTGCCTGCCTGCCTGCCTGCTGCAGTTGTGCTCTTGACAGGGCAGGGATGGCCTGCCGGTGACTCTGCCAAGCACCCAGCAGGCAGGTGCCTGCAAATAGTTTATGAATGATGATAACAACAGTGACAGCAGCAAGGGCGAGCAATAACCAGGGCAAAGCCTGCTCTACGCCAAGCCCCGGATCGAGAGAGGCTGCAGCGGCTTCTCCACACCCAGCTGCTGCACGACAGCTGAGTTTTTGGCCTGGCCTGACTGCTAAGCACTAACCCATCAGTGACAGGGAAAAAAATCTCCCTTCACCCCCCTTGTCGCTACGCTAACAACTCAGGGAGCTGAGCAGAGCCACGAGCCTCCTGAAAGGGTCCCAGCTTCTCCCCTTTTAGCCATGCCTGCCAGGCACAAGAAACAGAGCAGAGGGAGCATCCCAGGTAAGCTGCAAAACCGCATTCCCGCAGAGAGCAGATCAAGTATTTCACTACAGGTTTGCGAACTTGTATTGCTGCGGCTTGATCCCTCGGGTTTAACAAACACATCGGGAAGGTGTCAAGCCTGAGTGCTGCCCAACTCGCGCAGTATGGGGACCATTGCCCCCTCCTCCCCCTACCCCCTGCTCTCCAACAGAGAGGGCTGCCATCGCGGGCAGGGTCGGGCTGGGGGAGAGCAGTGCACAGCGGCTGCATCTGCACGCTGCCGGGACTGCGATATACCCCCCGCCATCACCACGGGCTGTTGTCATACCCCTGCCCCTCCGGGCTGCGACAATCGCTCCCGCTGGCATCCTGCCTGCTCACCTGCCTGTCGCTTGCTGGCACTCGGTGCTGCCCGCAACTTCTGCCTGCTCACCTCCACCCAGACACGGGGCTGTCTCTTGGTACTGGGAACAACGGGAACAGGAGAGGAGAGGGCTTCTGGGGCTGTGTCTGGTCCCGTGGCAGGCACCGCCTCTCCGAAATGCCATCGAGCTTTTCAGAGGGGTAAAGCGCCTGTCTGCCCAGCCTCTGGGATCCCCAGTGCCCTTCAGCCCCCGCACTCACCGTGCTGCTGGCGGGGCCGATCTATACAGCTCTCCCGGGGCTTTACCCTCCTCTACAGCAGAGTCACTTTCGACATCCAATTGCTCTAAGACTCCTTTCAGCTGGTCAGTCTGTGCGGGTGCTTTAGCAGGCTGCCAGCAGAAAGGGAGCCGGCGAGAGGAGAGGGGAGAGCAAAGCTGAAGGCAGGGGAAGGGAGAATAGGCAGCAGAGAGGCAGCTGGGACAACGCCAGCAGCTCTTTGTACCAGTGCTGGTACCACTCGCCAGGGAGGGAAGGAGGTACTGGGGTCAGGGTCGTTTCTCTGAGCTGTTTGCAGGGGACAGAATGGGGGATGCTGTTTCCCTCATTATCGAACAGCACTAGTCTCCCTCTGAAGTGTTTCAGGAGAAATGTTGCCATAGAAATAAAGCAGCCGTCCAGATTGTGAGGGGCAGACCCCCTGCCAAGGTGGCAGGAGCGTGGGCAGAGTGGAGGCAGGAGCCCCTGGCTGGCGGTGTGGGGAGGTGTCAGGCTGGGGAGTATCTTGTTCTCCACTGTCCACTCTCTAATTTCCAGTGAGAGCTGCAGTGGTGCTGCTGTGCCAGCATGGCTGGTGCCAGGAGATGGGAGATGGTGGGCATCTCCTCCTCAGATAAACCAGTGGGTGAATGCCAAAACTGTCCCTGAAGCAAGCTGCATGCTGCCAGGCTCCCAGGAGGACAGGCATGGAAGTGCATGGGTATCTGGGGCCACGGGGACAGGGACACATTGCAGCCAACTCCCATCCCTCAGCAGCCTGTGCCACGGCACCGCCTTCACTGCTGGAGAACGAGCCTCAGAGGTCTGAGGGCGAAACCAGCCTAAAAACAGCCCTTGCCTGTCCCAGGCTCCCCACTGCCAGAGAATCATCATGTCTCCCAAGAAGGGGCTCCAATCCCAACCATCTCCATTGAAACCACCTTGTGTGGCGAGGAAAACCGGCGCCGGTGCCTCCGGGGGTTCCCCGAGAGGCCTCTCCGCCCTGGAGAGGTAAGGGGCACAGGAGCAGTGACGTCAAGGAGCAGGAATTTAGCCTGACTCAGTTTCGCAGCACTGCGAAGCAAGCACAGACGGCTTCACTCAGCCCGTGCCATTCACAGAAAAGCGAGCGCCAGCGGGAGGCTGGGAGCCGCGTGGATGAGTAAGGGATCGATTGCTAAGACGCCAGCATCCATCTATCGATTCCTGGCCGCACTGCCGGGTTAAGCCAACCCAGTGCAATAACGAGGCGGGACAGCGGGACTCGCTGAGGGCAGAGGGCCATTAGCCGCTCCGCTCTGCATCCGCGCTGATGTCAGTGCGCGGCGGGCGCAGGTATCCATCACCGTGCCCTCCTCCCCCTTGCTGGCACCCTCCTGTCACTGACACCACCCCAGGGACGCAGCCGCTGCCCGGGCGTGGCCGATGGCTGCGCTTGGTGTGGCCGAGAGGCAGGAGGGGCCAGTGGGGACTGGTCCTGCCAAGCAACTCCATCCCTCCCCAGCCACCTCCTCGCTTTCCGGTTTTCCTTGCAAACCATGGCGGAGGGCTGCAAGGGGCAAGGACCACTGCCTGACCCCTGCCAGCAGCACACGCCGGGGTACTTGATCTTAGCACCCAAACAGAGCAAGAAATGGAAGAAAAAAATGTGGAGGAGAGGGAACCTGCTTCCCTCCAGATCAGCCCTCTCCAGGCTATCCTCTCTGTGGCCATCCTCACCATTTGTCCTCTTCCCCACCACCCCCTGTCCCCAGCAGATTCATTCTGCCCTCTGAGGCACACATTTGTCCTGTATTGATTATTATTTTCAGTGGCTGCAAACAGGAGAGGCCACACACTGCCAGGGTGTCTCAGGCTTCTGTGGGTGTCACTTCTGGCGGTGAATGGAGAAGGAACACATTCCCATGTCTGTGTCAAGATGTATTCCCTGTGCACCTGCCTGATCCCTCCCAGGCTCCAGGTAACCCCAAGCCCTGGGCTCATCTCCCCACCTCCCACCTCCTGTGGATGACTCCTCCTGAGAAACCAAGGAAGGCACAGAGCAGGGCTTGAGGGTGGTCTTGGAGCTTTGTCACCTCTGCCACGCATTCCCGTGTGCACTGTCACTGTCTGCCCTTCAGCACTCCACCTCAAGGGGAGGAAGGGGAGAAGGGAGAGAACCAAGAGCTGCTGTTTGCTTTACCATCGATGGAGTCAGGGTTGGACAGCAGGGATAGGAAACTCCAGGCTCTTGCCAGAAGGATTTGGATGACTCTAGGCGATTTGCCCAGGAGGGAGGGCCTTGGGGGCTGAAGGGCCAGGGGTGTCTGAGGTGATCTGCCAGAACCATGCAAACCTGCCTGCCCACTTCCACTGTGGGGAAGGCGACCTTGTTAACAGGGAGAAAAGACAGAGTTTCTCTGGTGGTTTGCTCACGGCTTCCTCCTGAGCTCCATCATCCAAACCCACTATCCAGAAGACCTTTGCACTGTGCCCATCTGGAGGGGTGTTGGACCACTACTGGCAGGATCAGCTGTGCTGGGACTAGGAGAGGTGGAAGGCAAGGGAGAGGGGGCAGATCTGGAGCCCAAAAAGCTGCACAGGCAGCAGGAGAGCAAACACATTCCACTTCAGCCCCATTTGCACCAGAGAGCTTGGAGAGCAGGTCTCCACCTGCCTTTTTCTCGGTGAACTGGCCGGGACCAGCACAGAGAAGAATCTACAGAACAGGATAAGCAAAAGGTGAGCAAGATCCAGCCCAGGGCGAGAAGACTAAGAAAACATGGGGAACTGAAAAAAAATGAAGAAGTTACCTGCAGAGCGAACGAAGTCAGGGTAGCAAGGGGGCGGGGAGGGAAGTTGGGGAGGTTTAGAGGCAGGAGCCCACCCCTGCCCCTCGGCCCGCAGCCGCCCCGGTAGCTGTACGTGCATACGCCATGCACACAAGGCAACTTTATTATTCACTGGCACGCTCACACGAAGCCACGCATCTCTCCCTAAGTTATATTTATAGCTGTTCCTCAGAGCGAACGCAAATGAAACAATACGTTATTTTCCTAAGGGAGAAAAACCCTTCCCGCTCTCATGCCGCTGAGGAGAGCAGCGCGCCCCGGCACCGCCTCTTACCCGGGTCCTGCCGAGGGCTGCCGCCGGCTCCAGCCGTGCCGAGCCAACATCAGAGGAAGGGCAAAGCGGCCGGTCTCTCCATCTCACCGTGAAATGCCTCAGCCAGACCGAAGCAATCAGGGAAGTCTCTCTGCAGTCCTCGCTCGCCTCCAGCCTAGGTTTATTTTTTTTTTCCCCTCGGAAGAGCTACTTCTCCGCTGCGACCTGCTCCTCTCCCAACTCTGCCCTGCCCACGCCAGCGCTCTCCTTCTGCCTCTGCCTCTCAGAATTTTTTGCTCCCAGGAGCGTCCATCCCACGGAGTGCTGATGTGCCTTCGTGGCTCAGCGACGGGTTTAGGTCTCCCCCTCCTGCCTGGCTCCCTCCTTCTCTGGCATTTTTTGCCCGTGTTCCTTGCTGCACCCCTGCTCTAGTCCCCAGATCCCCCCTCTCCCTGACACTCTTCCTCCCTTTGCGCTCCGCTCCCTTTCCCTGGCTGCCTCTCCCCCTCGCTGATTGCTATGCAGTCTGTAGCTGAGAAGTCAGTAACTCTGTGGTAGGATCCAACAGCTTTCCGCTACTTTAGCCCATCCTCGCATGTGAGCTCAGAGCTGCGGAGCCGCCATGGGGGAGACAGAGCAACCATCGGCAGCGGGAAAGGGATGGTGGGGTCGCCCGATGACCCCGAGGAGGTGAATCCTCCTCCGGGGCTGCTGCGGAGAGATTAAATAACTACTGTCAGAGGGTTTTTTCCCACCTGGATTTGGGGTGCTGGGCTGACACCTTGCCCTGAGGAAGGACCAGGCTCTCCCAGCTGATGTAGAGTGTTTGCTGCAGGGCATTGCCTCCCCACTCTACAGAGCTGGTGATTTCCTACCGGGATGAGTAATGCTGGGACAGGAGCGTGGACGCGGAGGGACCAGCCCTCAGGGCACCAGGGTAGTGCACAGCCATCCTGCCGGGAAACCTGTCCAAGAAACCTCTTTGGGGTCTCCATGGCCGGCAGCATCTCAGAGGCATTAAAATGTCACCTCTTGGTAACAAGGAGAGAAGGCAGGGGACTCTACTGCAGCAAAGGCACAGGCTGAAGAGACCCCTGATCACACAGGCAGTGGCTGTAGGCACACGGTCCTGGGGACAGCCCTGCTCCAGGACGGCGTTTTTCAGAGCATGGTTTTCATCTTGGTGTCTCATCTGCGGTCCCCATTGTTAAGGCCTGTGCTGAAAAGTCAAAAAAGACTAAGAAACCACATTTTTGAGTCTCCTCTGGCCCCTAGTCCTGCAAGGATCATGACTCTCCTTCCCAAAATCCTCCCGAGGTGTGGCACCTGGGATGGCCCCTGCACAACATGCTGTGGAGCCTGCTGTGCCCCGCCAGCACCAGTGAACCCACCACGGTGAGCACAGCCTGCTCCCACCTGGCAAAGCCACTGCCACGGCAGCAGAGCTCCACGGCTCAGTAGCTCCATGCAGATGAGTAGCTGCAAACCAGGAGCACATCAGCCTCCTGGATGGGTCAATTCACCCCCGTGCACCCACGGCTGCTCCCTGCTGCTCCTGGGAGCTGCTGCGCCTGGATGGAGCAGGGCCAGCCTGTCCTGCAGCCATCCCTATGAGGACCTCGTTTATGTTCAGAGGGGTACTTGCTTTCCCAAAAACTCTGTCTCTAGGGCCTGTGGGACTGCTTCCCAAGAGCTACTGACCAGTATCTGTCCAGCTGCTCTTTGGCAAAGCGTACCATCCCTCTGGCACCATGATACACCTTTCCTCTTTGTGTGGTGAAGGGATGAAGATAGAACTGAGAAAACTTGCTTTTGCAAAGTCACCAAGTACAGCCCTGTGGCCACCGAAGCTTCAGGTTGGGTTTCACCCTCTGTGCCTTTTGCTCCTCATTGCTGGCTCCCCCTGAGACCTCACCACATTTCCCTCTGCCTTTGCAGCAGGAGGATGCATAGCTGCACCTTGTGCACGGTGTGGCAGCCTGGCACGACCAAGAGATAGGTGGCACTTCCAGACCCAGTGAGAAGAAGGACATGAGGATGCTACACTGAAGATGTCGCTGGCCCTTGCTCTCCTGGTGCCCCCCAAGTGCCACGCCCTGACCGCCCCATGGCCGCCGGCCCCAGCAGCGGGGTGGCTCACACTCACCACCCCCGCCCGTCTCCACCAGCACCGTCTTTAATAAGAAGTGTGGAATATTTTAGCACCTATGTAAAAGCCACCACAGACGGTGGTGGCAGCCGTTGCCAGGGAGACGCTCCCAAAAATAGCCCCACTCCGCCAACCTTTCCCAGTGCCGCTGTGGGGATTGAGGGAGGCAGAGGGATAGAGGGACGGAGGGATGGAAGGGTGGAATGAGGGATGGATAAAGGCATGGATGAAAGGAGGGAAAGAGAGTCATAGAGATGGACAAAGGAATCTTTGGAGGGATGAATGGAGAGGTGAATGGAAAGAGGAGGAGTGAGAGGTGGTTGAAAAGATGGAGGGAAGGACGGGTAGAGAGAGAGAGGGAGAAAGGGATGGCTGGAGATGGATGGAGAGATGGGTGCAGCAGAAAGCAAGAGCTCCTAGGAAGGTGAGCAAACGCTGCCTGCCCCTTCTCCTGCCTGGGCATGACGAGAAGATCTACCTCTATGCCAGCAGCCTGTGGTCCTGCATTCCTGTGATACCAGCTAAGCTAGCACAAACCCTCAAGCCCTCTCTGCGCTGAGCAGGTCTGACTTTGGGTGTTTAAACCAGAGAACAAAGTTTTGGACCCCGTAGCACCTGCCACGCTCCCTCTGCGATCCAACCATCCCTGCAGCCATCCCATTCCTGGGCCCAGTGTTCCAGAACTGCCCAGCCAACCTGACCTGGTCCAGGGGCAAAGATGGTGAGACACAGAGGTGGCCCATGGTGCTCAACCCCACCATGTGTCCCCAGCCCCTCTGGGAATGCAGAATCGTTTCCCTCTCTCAGGCAAATTCCTTAGGCTGCCCACTCTCCCAGGAGGTCTGGATGCAGCCTGAGCTCCATCCTGCAGCAGAAATAGAGGGAGACACCTGGAGCACCACTAGGGTCAAAAGCACAGAAACCTTCCTGATAGAAGGAAAAAATGTTTTCATGATAATGAGATGCCCTTTTGTCCCTGTTGTTGTCCCATAGCCATCTCCTCACAGGACAGGCAGAGGTGGAGAAGGACCCTGGAAGAAGCTGCTGCTGCCTGGCCCAGGGGCTCTGTAGGAGGAGACTTCCAGACCAGCAGAGGCAGAGAGGGAAACCCCAAAAATAGAACTAAAGGAGGAGTGGTTGTGGTGGTGAGGGGAGGAAAATAAACCAAACAACCCCAAAATCTCATTTTTAATATCAAATCCCAGCTCACTTGCCTCCTTGTCACCCTGGCGACATTCCTTGTGGTCACCATGGAAACGGGAGGCATGGAGAGAGCATCACCGTGCGGGGTGGTGGCAGCACCCAGCATTATTTTGGGAGGCAGGGAGACACCCGGCGCAAGGCGCTTTGCGTTGTGGCAGGGCGGGAGGAGGGAAGGTTTATTTTTATTTGGTCCCACTCCATGTGCCAGTTTTTTCTTCTCTAAGAACCTGGGTGTCCCTTGCCCTGCAGCAGCTTTCTTGTGGCCCTCATGGGCCACACAGGGATGTCCCATGGCGATACCCCAGCCCTACCACCCTGGTCCAGCTGGGTGAGTTTGGTTGGGCTGCTCCCATGAAGTCCCTCTAATGGTCACCTCAGCTGGTGGTTCCTGGTGCCACAGTGGGAGATAATGCTGGGACTTGGAGCCCATCAGTTTTTCTTGGGAAGGTCCAAGATGAAGAGAGAAAACCTTTGCCACCCCTCTGCAGGGGGCTTCTTTCCTTGGGTGGGACAAGAAGCTTCAAAGAGGGATACAGGGATAAGAGAAAGACAAGGGCTCTGAGACATTGCACACCAGGGGATTGGAAGGGGATCTCTTGGAAGAGAGGACCCCAAATCTCTTCCTTTCCCCCAACTTTACATCCCTGCTCCATGGATCAAAACTCTTTGCCCACCTGCAAAAGGACCTGGAATACCAGGGACCTGCAGGGCCACCAGGGGTGGGGCTTGGCTTTCACCAGCACACACATGGCCTTGCAAAGCCCTGCAGAAATCCCAGGCAGCTCCACTCTGATGTCTGGAAACCCAATTCAGGCAGTCCCTACCCTTTGCCAATCATCTCCTTTGCTCTAACCCGCCCTTGCCCCACTGCACCAACCCCTGCCTCAGTGCCCTGGCTGGGAACAGGCAGGGACATCTCCAGTTTTATGGGGCCCAGCAGGTGTTTTCCAACCCAGCCTGTGAATCCATCTGGAAAAGCCCTGTGATGCAGGTGCTGGAGCGTCAGAGAGGGAAAACACAACCGCCAACCTAATGGGCAGGGAGGAAATGTATGCAAATATATTCAGAAAGGGATCCGGTGATGCTAATAGGCTTGTTAATCCTCTCAGAAAGCACCAGGAATAATATTTTTACACTTTGGTTGTTAAGGATTTTACTCCAAGCAAGCCCATAAGGACAGAGAGAGATGTGTAGGGGATGGCCACAGGTCATGGCTGGGGACAGGGAGGGCAGCAGCCGGAGCCAGCTTTGCGACAGGAGCAGGCAGGATCACACAATCCAAGAGTAACCAAATTAGACCCACGGCCAGATGTGATTTGCTCAGGGACAAATTAAAACTTCCATTTGGTTGTACTAAAGCAACTTTAAATTAGTGATTAGATATTTACTATCTAATTGCTGGGTCTTGATGCAGAGGTCCCCCCCCGCTGCTGCCAAGAGATCTCCCTGCAAAACTGCTGCTCCAAGGACAAGGCTCCTCCAAAACAAGCTGGCCACCCAGCTTAATATATATTTAAATGTATTAAAACTTTCTAACAGTCACTAGTGAGCTTCTTTCTGTGAAATCTCTAAAACCAACAGCGACCACATGCTTCTTTTCACTCAACATATTCCCTCATAAGAGGGTGATTTGTAACCCTCTTGCAGGAATCCAGGATTAACATTTTCAGTGAAGTTTGTTTCAAACCAGCCTTTGGGAGGATCTTTTGTTTTCTCCAGGGCTGTGCTCAGGGATCCACGCTGCCCCAGATAGGGCACGTGAAGGAAGGGGTGCCTAGTGGGGCAGACTCCAGGGAATGGCTGTCCACGAACGGCTGTGGGAGAGCTGCAATGTCTTGATAATTCAAATACCTCTCCACTTCTCCTTTGGCTCCAGGAGACAAGGTGGAGCTCTGGTGAGAAGGTGCTGGAGGTGGGACGGGGCCGGGAAGGGCAGATTTGAAGCAGGACAGAAGTTACTGCACCCACGGCGAATATTCCTGGAAAGCCTGGCGCTCGCCGGAGGGTGTGTCCTCACGGCCAGAGGATGCGAGTCCCGTTCCCTCTGCCTTTTCCCCTTTAACCACACTTCCGTGTGTAACCTGAGACAGGGGAAGAAAAAAAGAGGAAGGGAAAGAAAGGAAAAGGGAAAAATAGCGCAGTTATTCCCGCCTCTGCCTCCTCCTCTCTCTCCTCCCCGGCCAGCCAGGAGCCACGTCACCGTCACCCAGCCCTGGCTCCGGGGCTGCTCAGCCTGGAGAGCTCTCCGGGAGGCAAACTCCAACTTTCAGCCCGAAGCAGAGAGAGGAAGGCCCTAGGCTGGGAGCGGGAGAATCCACCTCCGTGGAAAAGTAAACAGGGGAGACGTCCAGCCTGGCAGGGGAAAGGCATCTGCAGCCAGGGGAGAGGGGAGATTGAACTTTGTGCCACAAGAAGAAAGGGCTCCGTGCTCGGGGAGAAAGGAAACTTGAACCGAAGGAGACCGTTCGTTCAGTCGAGGCTCGGTGGAGAAAAACTTCCCGCCCTCGCCCTCCCTGCCTGCAGAAAGAGCCCCACTCCCTTCACCCCGGAGGAGTCCCCCCGGCACCATGAACATATTCCGCATCCTGGGGGACGTCTCCCACTTGCTGGCCATCATTATTCTCCTGCTGAAGATCGTGAAGTCCAAGTCCTGTGCTGGTGAGTGCTCCCATGTCCCAGGGAAGGAGGGTGGACCTTCTCGGAGGGCAGTTCGGCGAAGGGTACAACAAAATAGGAGCTGGAAAGGCCAGTAATAGCCCATGTGAACCGGCAGCTCTCCCCCGTGGGCTCTTTGAGAGAAGTCATCCTCTTCCCCTGGGAGGTCTCCCTGCCAGGAGAGGGCTGCGTTAGAAGGATGTGATGTGGCAAGGCGCACAGCCTCGGGCAGGTGCTCGTCTCAGGGTGGTGAAGTGAAGGAGAGGGTGGCAAGGCTGGAGGGAGGTGGAAACTGAGAGCAAGAGGTTCTGGCAGAACCGACACCAACTACCTGGAGAGGAAGCTGCTTTAGGTTGGAGGTTCTGCCAGTGGTGGACAGGTGCCAGAGGCTGCCCCATCCCAGGGCAAGGAAATCAGGACAGCAGCATCCTGCAGGACAGTTTTGCTCATAGTTCTCTCCTTGTGAGATTTTGGGGCTGGGCCGCTGGGGCTGTGGCCATTATCACAGGTACAGAAGTAGGTGGGCCTGACTGCATCTCTCTGCCATCAGTGCCCCGGGGCTGGTGCTGCAGCTCTTCCCTCCTGTGGCAGATGTCACATCACACAGTCCCTGGTGAGGCGGGCAGGCAAAGAGGGAAGGGAGGGAAGAGAAAGGCCTTTTGATGATAGCAAGGACTGAACTGCCCAAAGTGGTGAACATGCTCACCGAGCACCAGTTCCTACAGGCAGCCCTCAGGGGCATCAGCAGGAACCTGCCCTGTTACTTGGGAGACTCTGGCCACTCTGAGGTAGAGCTACCTCAGCACCCACACACCAGCCCTGGCTCACAAAACAGCACACCTACATACAAATACTTCCAAAGGAGGTGTAAGGGGAAACCACCATCCCACAGAGCCTTCCCTTCATCTGCTCTACTTTCCTTTCATCTCCCTGCCACGCAGGAATCTCTGGGAAGAGTCAGATACTTTTTGCCCTCGTCTTCACAACCCGCTACCTGGACCTGTTTACGAATTTCATCTCTGTCTATAACACTGTGATGAAGGTAAGGAGAGGGCAGTGCAGGAGGAGAGGTTCCACTCAGCTTGCTGTGGTTTCTTGGGGAGGTGGGGGTACACAGTCACTGAGTTTTTCAGCCAGGAAGGGTGGATAAATATGCTTCCTTTGGTGCCACTGTCCCTCTATTGACCAAGAACCTCCCTTGCTAGTCAGTGAGATAAGCCATATTTAGTACCACTAAAACTGGAACAAGACGCCATGAACCAAGCCTGAGTGTCCTGGTACAGCAGGAGCATTAACATAAAGCTGCCAACAAGCCATCCTCTTCACAGAGTGCTCCAGAGGGACTCAAACGTGAAATTCTTGTGGTGCAGCAAGCTTTACCTGACCGCTGGCATATCTCCAGCAGAAGTCAATCTATAAGGCAACACAGGCAAAGCATTCACCACTCTCTTGACTTTTGGGAAAGACAGCCTCTCTTTAAGCATGGAAAGTGCAATTGCAGGTAAGGTCTTGCCATCTCCCTTCTCTCCCACAGGTAATTTTTTTGATTTGTGCCTATGTCACCGTGTACATGATCTATGTGAAATTCCGGAAAACGTTTGACAGCGAGAACGACTCCTTTCGCCTCGAGTTCCTGCTGGTGCCTGTCACAGGCCTGTCATTTCTGGAGAACCACAGTTTCACCCCCTTGGAGGTAAGCAAAAGCTGAGGCAGGAAAAGGGAAGGGAAGCAGCAGCAGAGTGACTCTAGGCAGCAGAGTGAGCAGCATGTTGAATCACTGAGATTTTTAACAGCAAAGCAGGCAGGAAAGACAAAGTTGGCAGGCCTTGAAGACAGTACCATCACATAGAGCAGCTCAGCGTTATCCCCTCATTCCAGCAATGCAAGCTCATTTTCCCCAACTTCAGCAGCACTGCTCATCCCCCTCACGCATCAGTGATTTGCCAAACGAAAAGCTTTGGGTCTTAACACATGCTAACCAGCACTGACTCCCCACTGCCTTCATTTTGCACCTCACAGATCCTCTGGACCTTCTCCATCTACCTGGAGTCCGTGGCTATCCTTCCTCAGCTCTTCATGATCAGCAAGACAGGGGAAGCGGAGACCATCACGACACACTACCTTTTCTTCCTGGGCCTCTACCGTGCTCTCTACATTGCCAACTGGGTCTGGCGCTACCACACAGAGAATTTCTATGACCAGATCGCTGTCATTTCCGGGGTGGTACAAACCATCTTCTACTGTGACTTCTTCTACCTCTATGTCACCAAAGGTAGGTAAACAGGTTGCTATAACACTGGAAAGTTCATTCAACATTCTTGCAGTATAGGGTGGAGCTGCAGCTTGCCATGTGTTAATCCTTATATGACTTTATTTTTTGCTGCGTTTGTGACAGATATTGTCTAGTTTAAAAAACATATCTATTGATTCAGAGTGGGCATCACTGCTTGCAAGGTTCTGGATGTGTGTGTGAAACACAGCAATAATTGAACCAGAGTTAAGCCTGGTTTAACCTCACTTTGGGAAGATAACAACTGAGGTACATTCAATTCTACATATATTTTGAAAGATTATGAATCATGAAAAAAAAAACAAACCAAAAAAAACCCAACCAACCAAACAAAAAACCCCTGAAAAACTTTGAGGGGGAAAAAATAGCTCCAGGCAGACAATGTACCTGAGAAAGCAACTGCAGACATATGGAGATATTGTTAAACCTTCTTTTCCTTTGATAGAGAAGATCAAGTTCTTGATTGTCAAGAACTGATTCTGTAGGAAGATGGGCTTCTGCACAGACAAGACACTGTTGTTTCCCAAAATCGGATACCCCTTCCATTTCAGTGCTGTGCTTTGGTGAACAGCTACCAGATCTTAAAAGTGCACCAAGGGCATAAATCCTGACAGAACACATTGTGGTTTGCCAAGGCTGAAGGACACTTTAAAACACCTTCCTGTTGAGGAGGATGGAATTAGATTAAATTAGCCAAGTGGACAACTATTTTCCTCCTTCTTCACTCTGCCAAAAGCAGTAATAGAGCCCACGTTTGAAGTTTCAAGGGATGGATTTTTGGTAGCTTCATGCAATACACCTGCTGATAGAGAGGTGACAGGAGCACTGAGCAGGTGGCCGGCCTTGGCAGATTAAGACTTCCTTCTGTCATTAAATATTTTTGTAGCCAGAAAAATACTTTCTAAAACTGCCACCAAGGTGCTTCACGTCAATTCCTTTTTTTTCTTTTCTAAAGTAATTCCCGTTTTAGCTGCGCTCGATTCATGTGTCCTGTGTCCTTCTGCATTTTGTGAGAAATCCATACCCTTTGTAGTTGTGATGGTGGAACAAAAGGGAGAAAAAAACACAACTGCTGGCTTCCAATCTCACACTGCTAGTGACAGAGCTGCAAAATTTAGATGATACAGGAGGCAGAAGAAAAAACATTTGTAGATGGAACATCACAGCAGGAAGAGAATTGCTTTTTTTCCTCTTTTCTTTTACACAAATGTTCTGGATCATGGGAGAGAAGTGGTGTCAGAAGACATGCAAATACTTTGCAATCATTTATGAGAGCCAGCAATATTACAGCAGGTTGCATCTCTTACATTCTTTTAAAAAACCAAACTTTTCAACACTCTTCTAACACTGAAGAGCTCAGAAAAAAGGGCAGTGACACTGAAAAAAAGAAAGCAATAATGTGTTATGTAAAGAAATGGATTTAATAAGACTTCTGAGCCTATACCAAAGCTCTGCAAAGGGATTTTTATAGAATGCTACTTCTTTTTATCTTGTTTTCAAAACTAGATGAGCTCTCTTCTGTTTAGCACAAGAACATGAAAGACATCCTGAGGAAGCTTTCAGCTCCCCAAAGCTTGTATTTCACAGAATAGCCAGAGGTGTGGGCACTCAGGGTGGAAGGGGGAAAATCATCTAATCCATGCCCCTGCTCCCATTTTTCAAGGTCCTGTCCAGTAAGGCTTTGACTGTCTCCAGAGTGAAGGCTCTCTGGGCAATCTGTGCCACTGTCTGACCACCTTCACTGTAAAATATTATTTTTAGATGTTTAAGTGGAATTTCCCATTGTCCCTTGCCCTGTCACTGGGCAGCATTCAGCAGTCTGGGTCTGTCTCCATTCCTCCCATCCAGCACTTGTGCACATGGGCAAGGTGCCCCTCAGCCTTCTCAGCGCTGAATGGTCTCAGCTCGCAGCCTGAGCTCCTACATCAAGATGTTCTTGTGGTCCTTCTTGACCCCCCATCTCTTGTTTGAGAGCCCAGAGCTGAGCCCACCACTCCAGCTGTGGCCTCCCAAGGCTGAGGAGAGAGGAAGAACTCACTGCTCACCCTGCTGGCAATGCAGCTCCAGAGGCTGTTTGCTCCACCACGAGGGCACACTGATGGCTTGTGTTCAACTTGGTGTCCACCAGCACACCCAAAGGCTTTCCTGCCAGGCTGCTTTCCAGCTGGGCAGCCCCCAGCACACACACTGGTGTGCCTGGGGCTGTTCCACCTCAGGGCAGGACGTGCATTCGGCTTTGCTGACCTCCACAAGTCCTCAGCTTGTCCAGTCTGGCAGGGTCCCTCTGGCTCACCCAGTCCATCAGGCCCCTACACACAGTGCATCCTCAGCTCATCACAGCCTTTCCTCTGGCACCCAGCAGCCACCCCGGAACCAGCCCATCCGAGGCACAGCCACTCTGCACATGCAGGACAGCCCAGCCACCCCACCTAAGCCTATGGGCCTCTGGCATCTCTCAGAGGCCTCCCTGCCATCCCAACATTCAGCTCAGATGGGCTGGGAGGGGCTCAGCAGGGGTCTGGCCACAGACATTGATTCGGGCCATGCTCTGTATCAAAAGGAGGGGAAAGCACTAGGAGTAGCACAGCATCAAGAAAAATAATTAAGATGGTCCACCCCTGAGAACAAGTAACCATGGAAGACAAACAAGAACTTTTTCCCTTAGCATAAAGGAGGATAAATTGCTTGTGCTTTCCCCTCTTAGCAGCATTTAATAGTGGTTGTCTCCCATTTGCAGTTAGTGCGGTGCCAGGTTTGCAAACTGGCACTCTAAATTGCAAGTTAGAAAACATAAAATTATTGAAACAACAAAACAGTTGACTTCCACTAAATTTATTCATTACCTTCTCTTTCTCTTTGCAGTCCTAAAAGGAAAGAAGCTAAGTCTTCCCATGGCTTGTGCTTTCCCCTCTTAGCAGCATTTAATAGTGGTTGTCTCCCATTTGCAGTTAGTGCGGTGCCAGGTTTGCAAACTGGCACTCTAAATTGCAAGTTAGAAAACATAAAATTATTGAAACAACAAAACAGTTGACTTCCACTAAATTTATTCATTACCTTCTCTTTCTCTTTGCAGTCCTAAAAGGAAAGAAGCTAAGTCTTCCCATGCCTGTCTGAAGACATCCCACAGGCAGCACAAGGAATTCCAAGGAGGAAGCTGTTTAAGATCACAGCTTTCCTTCCCTGGCCCTTTCTGACTAACGGACGGCTCAGCTGCATTTCAGCCCAGTGCTGGAAGACAAGGCTTGGAAAACTGAAATGCTTTTCATCCATCAGATTCTTCCCCTCCATTTTTTTATTTCTTCTCACTTGAATTTGGTGCTAGTGCCGGTCAATACCGAAGCAGTACTATTTCTTCTCTCCCAGCTCTTCCCAGCATCTACATCCAAAACACACCTCCACCCAGACCCTGAAGCAGCACAAGGGAAAATGTCACTCCCCTTAGTCCTGCAGCAAGTGCCCATGGTAAAGGGGAACGTGGACTAATAAAGTCTGTTAACTTAAATGACCCGTTTCACAGGTGGCCATGTCTGACACAGCAGATGCTAAAAACTGTTACTTTAACTTTGTACTAACTAACACCCTCTTGAAAATAAATTCTGCCTGACCCTCTCTATTCAGGTGCTGTAACATTCAAGAAAAACACACTGCCTTTGAATAACAAATCTTCTAATTCCACAAGTATTCAAACATCCTCCCCGCTCACTTATTTTCAGTTTCCTTGTGTTTTACAAACAGGGACGATTTCAATTAAAATTCAGTGGGTTGCCAGGAAGTGTTTCCATCTCCTTGAATTTGACTTTTAAGAACTGGGAAGAACAGGGACAAAGACAGCTTTACAATCCAAAAATAAAGACGATGTTCACAATTTATTGACAACAGTGTTTTTATTTATACCTACAAAAGAAAACAAGATGGTATCAAAAGGACAATTTACAAACTAAGAATAGTAACATAGCTCTTAGTATCCTGTGCCTGAACACCACAGATCTACGAATCTCTCAATTCAAGTTTTCTTTAATACAACAGGAATGTGTTCAGAGACCAGCAGGTGTGTGAAACAAGATGCTGATCCCACACAAAGCTACTAACCCTTCCATTGTTCAGAGAAATCCAAACAGTAAATTGCTTCAGGAAGTGGGAGGGGAGGAGACACCCAGCTCAGATATCTGACACTCCCACAAATTTTTTACAGATTGAAAACAATGCAAGCAACACTAGAGGCTGATGCTTTGTCAACAAGGGCCCTCCAGCTGGAACATGGAGCAGAGCAGAGAGCACCAGGTGGGACGGGGGCAGCACATGCCACGGTGCACTCAGCAGGCTGGTTGACACTCTGAACTGAACCGAGACCCTGGACTTCAGCTGACCTCAATGGCAATAAAGCACTGCAAGACTTGGCATCGATGTTTAGACATGCACAAGTCACCCCCAAAAGTGAAAGCTATAACAGACTGTCAGGCAGCTCTGGTGGTCCAGAGACCCTTTTTAAAGCCAGTCAGTGAGATGTCCTACTCCTACACCCCTCAAATGCATTTCTGCATTCTACTCTCAAATTTAAAACAAAAAAAAAAACCTACATTTGCTTGCGAGGGAGGCCAAAGACCTATCAGTCAGTGCCTGGATAAACAAAATGTTTCTGGCTTTCACATAACACAAGCAAAGGAATTTCCTGCCCATGCACTGGAAATATAAAATGGAACCAGGGAACTGAGGTTCTGGAAGGAATCTCCCGTCTCCCTGTCAGCAACCTACCTGTGTACTGCACCAAAAAAAAAAAAAAAAAAAAAAAAGAAAAAAGAAAAAAGCACATCCATCCCGCAAAATTTTACTCTGGGAAGAAATTAAATTTTAAAAGAAGTAACTTCTGTATAAGCAAGCTCTTTTCCAGGGCTATAAGAAGTTCCACTCTGCTACAGAAGGAGTGGGCTGCCTTGCTCATCCATATGTAAGAACGCCAACAGGAAAAACCCACAACCCCCCTGCACTCTCCTTAATGCAAAGAGTGTGCCTCAAACCAGGAGATGTATCCATCCTTTTGTCATCTTATCAGACCAAGAGCAGCCAACTCCTGTTACCATCTACTGTCTCTGAACCGTCTGGTATTAGAAATAACAAGTCAACATGCTTTACTAAAGGGGGAAACCCCCCCTCACACCCACCTTAGCCTGTAAAATAAACAAGTTATATTTACGTATGTACTAAAATTTCACTCTTCTCTAACATTTTCTAAAATACTACCTACCTGCAAGAGCTCAGCTCAAAGGGACCAATGGAGCAGGGAAATGCACTCAAAAGCCAGAGAAAGGAATAGTCAGTGCAAGGTACAAAAGAAACAAAGCTTCAGAATCAAGATGCACTAACAAGCTCACCGCTTACCTCATGAAAAGGAGACCCCAGGCAATCTCCTCCTGCCTTCCTCCCCCCCGCCCTCCCCCCCAGCCCACAGTATTCAAACCTCTTAAATTTAAGTGTGGAAAACTGTCAGATTTTATCGAGCGTAGCGGCATTCAGAACATTCCCCATGGCAAAAGGGAGTCTGTTTGTGAAGGACAGACAAACAAGCTAACGCTGTCCGTCATTTCAGTTCTGTGGAATTTCTAGGCTCTCAAGGAAGACTTCTTTCAATCCACCAAACAGAAATTTGAGAGCAGTAACCAAGTTAATGATAATCTGGCTCCACACATTTGCGATGCTGCGATGTAACAACCGTAGGGAAAGAACTTACTTAGCTGAACATTTCAGCAGTGGTACCGACAGCAACTGTCTGGTTTTCAGTTAGTGAAAGCAAGACAGGTTTGGTCTCTGACATAGGGTTTTTAAACCCAAGCTCCCTACTGCAGGCTGTTACAGGTAGCAGAAAATGGGGCTTCCAGAACTACAGAAATCTCCAACAATATACCAGAGGCTTTATACTCTGAACACCACCCAGCTCAGAAAAATGAACAGAGTTTTCCTACTGAAAGTCACCTATGGTAAGATTACAAGCAGTCATAGTGAGCTATTAAAAAAAAAAAATTAAGATTAGGAGAAGTGAGCATTGCTCCCTTGCATTTATATTTTAAATGAAGTGCTTTTTGACTCCCCCAGAGTTTCCCATCTCTCTTTATACTTCCTGAAATTAAGTTAACGTGTTACAGAATAGAAACTTTTTTCCCTCAAAAGCAAATTTTCACACAAACCTTAGACACCAAGATGATCCAGCTGGGACCTATCTGCCTTACACCCTTTTCTTTTAGAAAAAATAAAATTTCCAAATTCCTCAACATGCAAGACAAAAATAATAAATTTTCCAGTCAACTATACATATATCTTAGAAAAGAAAAAAAAAAAAAGAGGTCAGGGTCATTAATGTGGACTGGGAGCCATTTTTGATGGGCTTAAGGGATTTGGATAGTGAATTCTAAGTCTAACCTGCATGAGAGACATCACAATGGGAAAGAAGAGAAAGAAAAGGTTCCTTTAAATGCAAGAGGTCTACACTGGCCACCAGCAAGTGGTCTCATTTGCGGGCGGGGGG
>VXBQ01012438.1:4424-75407 GCA_013400175.1 Phainopepla nitens
CTCTCTCCCATCCCCAGAGAAGCTCCTTTAGGCCCTCCAAGCCCTTTCTCTCCTCATGAACACAGTTCCCCATTCCTGTGCACTTCTGCATCCCAATAAATGCCTGGCTGAGTCTCGGCAGGGGCCAGAGTGCAGTTAATATTTGCTCCCTGTCTGGCTCTCTCTTTCAGTCCTGACCCTATTTTCTTAGTACTGAAAACCATTCACTGCAAGGAACGTGGCACTGAGCTTATTCTTCTCACCCTTGTCTGACTTGGCTATAGATGTCTATTTTCAGTTAATATTTCATCACCAAACAGTTTCTATAGGCTTTTGCTTTTCCTTCCATGCTTCTTGAACTCCATCCAGTTCACTTTTATTGGTACTGAAAGTACTTAAATCTGAAAGCAGTAGTCGAGGTGCTATCTCATCAGTATTGTGTACTGAGGGAGACATCTATCACTTCCCAGGTACATGACATGATGCCTCTGTGTTAGAAGCCCAAAAATTACATTGGATTTTTTTTTTGGTCACACTGTTAGATCCTATTTAATTTACTGAAGCCCTTACATACACATCTATATGTTAGTAGGCACATATATTTTGCCTACTGTATTCCCTTCAGTCACCACTTTGCAATTATAGGAAGAAAAAAATACTTTTGTGTGCCTTCTTTCCATTCCTTATAAATCCATGCTGTTTATTGGTTGTGGATCCATTCTCCCCTAAGTGCTTAAGATTTTTACCTTTTAATATTTTTTCCACTATATTACTGCAGACTGAAGTTAGGCTTACCAGATGGTAGATGACAGGTTCACTCTTTCTCTTCCTCTTCCCTTGCCATTTTAAAAGATCAGTAACCTTCTCCTCTTTCTTTTCAGACATCTTAGAGCTCACTAATTCTCCAGGAAGATGAAAATACTGCCAGTATTTTGGATAGATTAATTAGTTAATTCCCTTTCTTCCCCATGCTGCACATCAGAAGGATATGCTCAGTTTCACATCCTTAGTTTTCTCTGCCTCAACCTTCCCTATGACATTCTCTCAACAATCCTAAATACAAGGTTGTTTTTCCTAACTGGGCTTTCTTTTTCATAAAAATTGCAATTAGTACTTCTTAAACTTTAGAATCATTGCTCCATTTCCCCCCTTCTTTGTAGCATAACAAATCTCTTTTATTCCTAGCAATTCCCTTCTTCCCTTTGTAATTAAAAGATCATTTAGAATCTATACACATCTAAGTAGTTGCTACATTGAAAAATGGAGGCACTATGACTTGCAATGCTCTTATACTCTATAAATAAGGCAATTTTATATGTTTAATAACTTAGCATGGGCATAAAATAAAAAATGTGCTGAAATACAGTTCAGTAAAAGTCAAAATCCATATATTTAACTGTGAGAAATAATTTTGTTCTCAAACTCTTACTATATTTCAACTATTTCTGAAGTAAAGTGTAAGCTCATTTCCATTATATCCCTTTAGTTGCCATGAGAAGTAACAAGAAAGAACAAAGAATTTCCTTCTTGGATTACTTTGCTAAATTCATGCTTTAATCTTTTGGTAGATGATGTTTTTCAAACACACTCAGATGTCTGATTGTCAGCTTTATGTCTCAGCAAGTATTCCCAGCAATTCAGGTACAGTAAAGTATCTACCTCTAGCAAGTCTCTGTGTACTATATAACTTTTATAGTCATTATAAAAAGTAATTTATTGAAAAAACTTAAACCTTTTCCAACTCAACTGACTTTTGATTTAACGGTGTGTGATCTTGGTTATGGTAATCAGGTGTGGTAGGTGCTTTTTTCAGAATTAGGTTTGCTGTTTATGTCACAAAGTTTAGAAGCTCTGAGAGTAACATCCTCTAAAACATAGCATGTTCAGAGAAACAGAGATATCAGCTCATGTTTCACTGTTACAGTGCTTGGAATTGCACATAATACAAGGTAGGAGAACTTTTCCCATTTTTAGATCACTTTTTTTTTTTCTCCTGGATGTTATTTCTCTTTGCCTTCACTGAAGTACAATAGAATTCTGACTACAGACTGGCTCCGGGAAAACAGCTTGTAATAAAAAGGGGGGAGTAACATTGCTCCTTTCCTTTCCTTTCCTTTCCTTTCCTTTCCTTTCCTTTCCTTTCCTTTCCTTTCCTTTCCTTTCTTCCTTTCTTTCTCTCTCTCTACTTTTCTCTTTCTCTTGCTCTTTCCTTCATTTTTATATTTTTTCTCTCTTTCTCATTGGCTGCCTGGCTTGCTAGCTTTCTTTCTGTCTTTCTCTTTCTGTCTTTATTACCTTTTCTTTCTTTCACTTGCTTTCTTACTTTTGGTTGTTTGGCTGGTTGTTTGCTTCATATACCATATGGCCTTGCTTCATTTAAAAGTGACAGGATCCTCTAATGACAGCAATGATCATGACCAACAGGAAAGCTCCTTGTAACAGTGCCTAGCTCTGATTACCACTGTGACACAATATTTTTGAGCCAAACCATTGCAATGGGATTTGAACGTGTTTTTCCATCCAGAGAGGAGAATGCTGCCAGCTATGGTCCCAGCGCTTCACTGACTGTGTGGGCAGAGGCCTGCTGGTGCAAGCTAAAGGAGTCTGCATCCTCAAGGACCAGGGAAGAAAAATCAAGGAAGCATCAGGAGGTGAGGTACAGAACCTGCCAAGCTCCTGAGAGGTCCAGCTGCTGAGCTCTGGCATGTGGGGCAGCCTTGATGTTGCTCAGTTAGTCTTTTATTCAAATCCAGGCATAGCACACCCACTGAAGAGCTGAGCCAGATACCAAGGTGGGGTAAAGACAGAGACCATATGCTATCCATGGAGAAAAAACCCATACAGTTCAGTTTTGTGAGGAACTTTGTCTTGCAGAGTATTTTGCAACATAGCCTCGATTGCCAGGAACAGTCCAGGTACCGCTAAGCTTACACACAACTTTCTTTCTGAGGGTAAGGTCGAGTGACCAGAGAATACTCGAGGGCTGACAAAAGCTTTTAGCATCCTTAGTCCTGTCTTAGGCTGTCACAGAGACTTACTGGTGTTTACTTTGCAGAATAATTTGATTATTCCAGGAGAGAACTGCTGGAGGCAAGGAATTCCATGCACCTGCAAGCTGAATCCACCAAGGTGACAGTCGGTTGTGCAAAGGCACGTCTGCATGGAGATCTGAACATATTTCAAACTGATTCACTTCATAATTGTCCCATTTCTCTCACTGGTGAACTGCTTGGACAACAGTTAGATTTATTTGAGTTTAAATGGGCATGAAAAGAAGTGGCTAGGCTGGAGGCAAGACTAGGTGCATCGGATCGACAAAACATGTAAGATTACTTCTGGGAACTTGAGAGCTGAGGCACTGTCAGGGAAAGGGCATGGAGCCTTTTCACATCCCTGACCCTGTACACACCTACACATAACATCAGACTGTTTTAGCACAGGAAAGAAGCCCACCATTAATGTAGTGGTTGGTTCCCTACTTCTTGTCTATAATTCTGAATTAAAGAGCTTAGTGAAAAATGGCATGCAGTTTTTCTGAGACATCACTGAGGTCAACCTTATACCACTCTGATTGGCCATCAGACTTGGAGAAGTGTGTGTTTGAACAGCCAGAGGTTCTCTGAGACATATTTTTTAGACTACCAAATAGATCATGGGATATTCCCTGCCTCCCTCTCTTAACTGTGGCCATAGGAAGTTTTGCAGGAATTATCCGTGTAATAGCAGAAGCTCATGCATGGGATGAATCTGGACCCAAATGCTCACACATTACAAGACTTGGGCACCATTTTTGGCCATAAACTCAGAATTATTCCATCAGCATGAGACCAGGCACAGTGAGAAGCATGGACCCTGCAACACATTGTTATCATATTCACGCTGTTGATTCTGATTCTCTGATAAAGTTAATTGACTGAGTCAGGGCAAATTTGCTCCACACCTGCTCTGGACAGAGCAAGCTGAACCAGCTCTCATCAATCACTCCCACCAGGAAACTGGCACAAACAGTGCTTGTTCAGCTGGTGCCAGCGGCTGAACTTGATGGCACTGGTACTATCCCAGGGTGTAAGTCTGTGGGATGTGCAAATGACCCTGGAGGAACCACATCAGAATCTTACACTAAGCCACTTTATTTTTTACCCTTAAAGAACATTTCCTGAGCCTTTCTAGTAAACTTTGCTAGTCTCCGTGTCATTCAGTTAAAGCTCTGGCAGCATTTCCTTCACATGAAGTGTAATTTATTGCATTTGTGATCTGTCCATTATCAAATTGGTTCTAGGATGGACCAAGGGCGTCCATGTTCAACATCCTTATCTGGGGGCCTTCAGCAGGAGACATGGTTGCACTCTGCTGTATGGGTAGGGCATGCAATCCAGGAGTCCAAGAAACTTTGCATTTGCTATATTCATTCATCAAGAGATTCACCCCAGATAGGGCTTGTTTAGAAAGGGATACACAACACCTGCCTCATCCTTTGTTTTATGAATATTCCTGAGCCTTTTAACTTGTTTTGCCCTGCCCTCCTGTCTGTACACAAAGCACTCCATCCAAAACCCACACCTCTTTGCAAAGGGAATACGTCTCTAAAGGCTCTGGCACAAGCCTGTGGTAACCTGTGGCTGTCCAGCACAGTGGTTCCCAGTTTATGGAATGAGAAGCAGTTGGACATACGCCCTGAGAAGGGCTAAGTTGTGCCAGCCCCTTGCAACATGGTTATGACATGGATTTTGGCAGCCTTGGCAAACCCAGGATCTTGAGTCAGGCAGAAAACTGGTTAAGAGCTGAAACTCCTCCCAAGGCAGCTGCAGAAGGTTAAAGTCCATATTTGCAGACAGTAGGTGTCAGGAGAAAGGGAGGCAGATAGCACCAAACCTTATAAATCATGTCTGCTTTTGAAGCCCTTAGGCATGTTACTGGCTTTTCATAAGCAGAGAGAGGAGCTGACTAGGACCCTTCCTTTGGAGACAAGTCAGACAGACCACACAACAAACTGAGCAGAGGAGGGATGTGCATTGAGCTCAAAGATAATTTGACAAGAACAGCAGCAGCAGCAATAGCAGCTGCAAAAATCCTAAAGCCCTAAATGGGCAACTACTTAGCAGGAGGCAAATAGACTGTAAAGTAAAATATACTGTATGAAAAAACCACTGAAACAGTTGAATCCTTTCAGTTCTCTTTACAGGTTGTAGCTACAGACCCTCATCCTATACCAAATGTGGGTTTACTAAATAACTCTCCATGCAGTTTGGGATCAGGAGCTTCAACCAGGACCAGGTGGCACTTGAGGGGTTATTGTGATTTGCACTCTGTCTCATGATAACTTGCTGGTGTGCCCAGAAGTCACATCAGAAATCAAGGAGACTGGATGCTGACAAACAAACCTGGGCATGGGCAGAAACAATGCTATCAGTCCTCCTGTCCTCAGCCCAGCTTTCATGGGCACAGTGGTGGTGTGCTTCTCTCTGAGCTGAGCTCTGAAGACTCTCATGCTGGAGTTCAGCTGTCCCAGTGAATTTAATTCCTCGAACATCTGGTCTCCGTCTGCTACAGGAAAGATGGTGGGCCAGATGGGAAATCCTAGTGGCTGCAGACAGCCCGGGGGGCACCTACTACATCGTTCTCAAAGATGATTTGGAAATGATAGATCACAGGACCTAAAGAGCTTTCACATAAAAGGGCTAATATTACTATAAATAAAGTGCCTTTTGGGATTTTTTTTCCAATTATTTTGTAAAAGAAAGATGTTAATTCATGTAAGATGCGAGAGATATGTTCACTAGACATTTAGCAGGCCAACCAGGCTTCCAGGAAAAGGAAAATAAAAGGCAGGCATTGAGCCTGAGCTGTGCACACAGTGTAGTTGTTAGTACACACCCTGCTTCTGCTGTCAACCATTCCAGATAGCCACTTCCAAACCAGTTTGGGAAGACACAGGCTTGAGGTGTGGGCCCATGTGAACCTCATGAAGTTCAGCGAGACCAAATGCAAGTTTTTGCACCTGGATCAGGACAATCTGGAATATCAGTGCAGACTGGGGAATGAAAGGATTGAGAGCCACCCTGTGGAAAAGGACTTGGGGATCCTGGAAGACAGGACTTGGAAAAGAGCACTTGCAGCCCAAGAAGTCAGCTATAGCCTGGGCTGTATCACAAGAAGTGTGTCCAGCAGGTTGGAAGTTAAAGAAGGTAGATTTAGATTAGACATAAGGAAGAATTTTTGTGAAGAGTGTGATGAGACATTGGAACGGGTTTCCCAGAGCTTTTGTGGATGCCTCTGGAAATGTTTACAGCCAAATTCAATGAGCTTTCAATCAATCTGATCCAGGGAAAGATATCTCTGTCTGAGGCAGAGAGGGTTGGATTAGTTTATCTTTAGAGGTCTCTTCTGACCTAAACGAATCTGTGGTTCTAAGAATCTGAAAGTAGTTCCTGCCAGTTCATGCCCAAAGGGTAATATGGCCTGAAACAGTTTTCATGCTGGATAGTCATCTCAGACCATGGAAGGCTTTGTGTTTCCAGATGCCAAACCTGTCAGCATGCTCTGGTTTTTCCTTAGTGTGCGTGATGCCTATACCACATCTCTCATATTATTTCAGGTTTTGTAAACCAGCAAAAGAACACAAAGTAGCAATCACATCATATGGCTTCCAGGGGCTTGGGGAGACAGAGCCAGGTGCTCAGGGCCCTGGGTGAAGCCACCCTGCTGAAGGTGGGTTTGACCTTAGCAGTGTGGGTATCCATCAGTCTGTGCCACTTTGTCTTGGGGACTAGGGTCTCCCACTCCCTCTACTTAGGAGTGCAGATACTGCCTAAAAGCTTTAACCTTCATCACTGGGATAATCTCAGCTGACAAGTGAAGGTTGCACAACTTCCTCAAGATGTGAAATGATGAAGGAAACTTTGTTCTACTGAACTGGACAAACCAGACAATATAGAGGGTCAGTAAATTTAGGGACAAACAGAGACTCAATGTAATTGGCTGCAGCCCTTGGATTTTTTTTTTTTATACCTTTCCAATCAGCGATAATCAGAGGCTGATCATGCATCACTTACTGCCATCACTAAGAAGGATCTGGCAGCTTCTACTTTGGGATTAGAGAAATTGTTCTTTCAACTCCAAATCAGTGATGCTGCAGTTTGAATACAAACCTGTCTGAGGTTCAGTAGTAAATAGAAATGCAGTGTAACAAAGTCTAGTGCTAGATCATGTTTATGTTATGCTGTCAGAAAAACAGAAATCAATCCAATTTCAAATGGAAGGTGGACAACAGCTGCCAGAACTGCTGCTGGATTGAAACTCTGGAAGAAAAAAGGAAGGATATTAGCATAGGGTAGTCAGAACAGCTTATTTATGAAAAATACTGTCAGTTGAAGGAAGGGACCAGAACAAGAAGGATTTTATTTCACAATATTCACAATATTTAAATCACAATTTCACAGGATTTTATTTCAGTCTGTATTGTGATTCTCAAGCAGTTACAAAAAAAGGTTTATCAAAAATAGAACGAAAAGCCCCAGAAGAAATAATCTTGGAACTGGAAAATCCAGGAGAAAGATGAGAGGGGTGTTTCAATGGCTGTCAAGAAATGTGAGTGTTCAAACAGTTAAGGATTCTCTACAAAACATACAGACTAATTAAAGCAAAAGGACATAAAGACTATCCCCCGTAGGTGACACAGCTGGTGCAGAGATTTATCCCTTTGGATAAAACTTGACACACATTATTCACTGAAGTGTTTGAGAAACCTTCCTGTTCTCACATCTCTGAGATAGCCTTGCTACAACTAAATGGGAGATTTTGGTATTTCAGGTAACTTTTGATTATTTGTCTGAAACAGCAGGCACATTTTAGAGTCTCAGTCTCAGCTATGTGGGCATGGCTTTATCAGTTTGCAGTAAAGTGCAGGTTTAGGTCTGCACTCTTCTTCAGTCCATTTGCTATAAACTATCACTCCAGTAATAAACACCTCTTGGTAAAAAGAGAATACAAAGTCATTTTATTACTATGTTCAGTATTTCTGTTTCAGAATAGTGGCAATGAAACAGGGTTAATGCAAGCTTAGATTTTGCTTGCAAGAACGCAGAAAAATCTGCTATAAACTGAGAGAAATTGATACTTTACAAAAAAAAAAAAAAAGAAGATAAGGCAAAACCAGAATGCCCTAGGAGCTGCCACCACTTGATAAAAACAGTCTGTGTATATGTGAGGATATTGGTTGTGTCATGAGAGGTAGCCTGGTGGTCATAGGAGGTTGTAAATCCAGATGGACGTGTGCTTTGCCAAGAGGAGAGCAGACAAGAGGCATTAAGTCAATTGTTTTGCACAAGACATTTTCAGGCAATGACCAGCAGGTAGAGTTGACCGAGTCCCAAAATGCAGCACAGTCAGGAAAAGGCTGTGTCAGGGTAGACCCAGAGTTTGAAATGACAAATATGCAACTCTAATTCAGCATTGATTCTGTTAATTAACTTAATAGATCATTTGCAAGTGTTTGAAGGTCTTTGCTGTGTTAACCGTAGGAAAATGATGAAGATGGTGATGGTGTGTGCTGTGTAAGGGAAGGTGTGAGGAAGTGTGTTTTGGATGGTGCTGGCACATGCCTTTTGGAAGCAACTGTTGGGTTGTGCTCCCGTAGTGCCGTACCGATCCGCTCACGCACAGGCAATGCGTGGAACAGACCTCTGTTGGGCTCCTTGGCTCTTAATGAGTCTAAACAACAGCTGTTCTCTCTTTCTTTGGGCCAAAGTCAAACGCTGAAGCATGAAACATGTGGGTTACAGTGCCATGGAGAGAGTGTGCAATTCATCCTCCTGTAGCTGTGGCAGGCGTGTGCACTTGTGTGAGCAGCATTTACATGCATATGACAGTCTTGGGGAGGGCAGGAGAGTCACAAACTACAGATTACAGTTAAAAAGCCCAAAGGAACCACTGCAAGCATTTAATTGGACCTCCTGTGCAATGCATAAGACTGCAGTGAATTAATTTGTTTAAACTAGATCCTGTGTGTGGAAAAGGAAAACCTAATGTTTGTTAATGCAGGCTAACCTTAAAGAAATTGCTCCAGTGATAGCTGGCCTCATTTTTTAGAACATGTCACTTTCTCCTGGTTTGAACCTGGTTAGTTTCAACTCCTTAGCACTGCACTACTGTACCTCTCTTGGCTAGACTGAAGATCACTCTTACTAATGTTAACTGAATTGTCAACTTCCCACTTGAAGTCCCACTTGTTAAAGTGAAACCCTTCTGTTTATCACAACAAAACACACATCAGGGAGTCTTCTGGTTATTTGCTGAACTCTTTCTGCATTGTTAGCTGCCTTCTTGAGGAGGAGCAGCAGAACTGGACAATGTGCTCCAACTGCATTTCTTCAGGGGATGAGTAGTTGACTGTCTGTTTGAATGCTGAGCTGGAACACCAGGCTCTTCTCCCCTGCTTGATATTTCTTGTTTGTATATCCAAAGATTACAGTAGACCCTAAATGGCACTTGGAACAGTATTCAGCTCTCTGGCCGTTTTTTCCCTTAATGAAACCACTCCTTTTCCTTGTCAAACTGACACAGTTACAATCAATTCAGCAGTTTTGTTTAAGATTATGTGGGCAGGATATTACCATGGTTTTAGTAACCTTGAACTTTTCCAGTATTTTACAGATTATAGAATAGAGTAAGCTTCTTTGTCAACTCTTCTGAGATTCTTGTACACAGAATGTCTTGCAACGCAACCCTCACCTACATTGTGTCAGGGAATTCATACTCATTTTAATGCACCTGCTATATTTGCAAGGATTTGCATGTGCACTTCAAATATGCTACAAGTTATATTTAAATATGCATTGCAGACCAGAGAACTGGTGTTCAGCTGCTCACAGAGTTTAAAAGCAGAAAACACTATTATCATAATTTAATCCACGTTGGTCTATGAGGACTCTAGAACAAGTTCAGTTCAAGAGGCAAAGAGAAGCAGCCTGACATTTATTTCTGAAGCTGTACACTTCAGTCTAACTTTTGCATGACTTAGACTGCAGATTTCCTTTTCTGTACTTGTTAGAAATAGCACATAATTCCTGTGTGATCTGAAGCAGCTTTTCAAGCTCACATTTTCATTTAATTCAGAGGTTTCAGCTGCTGAGGAGGTATCAGAGTAACTGAAAAAAATCAGCAAAGTCTAATTATCCTCAGCATCAACATTTTACACAAATTCTAAATGCACTGTATGCGTTGGTAGCTATTGAAACTTGCAAATCTGACAGTGGTTGAGGTTGGGAGTGACCTCTGGAGGTCATTAGGTCCAAATCCCCTGCTTAAGCAGGGTCTGTTATAGGAGGTTTCCTAGGATCATTTCCAGTTGCCTTCTCAGTAGCCTCACAGGTGGAGACTTCAAAACTCCTCTGGACAAATTATTTCAATCCTTGACCAGCCTCACAGTAAAAAAATGTGTGAGCTTTCTTTGTTTAGATGGAATTTCCTGTTTTCAGTTTATAACCATTTCCTCTTGCCCTGTCTACGGCTCTTGCTGAAATGAGTCTAGCTCCCTCTTCTTTATTTTTTTTTCCATCAGATATTTATAAATGTTGATAAGATCCTCCCTGAGTCTTCTCTTCTCCAGACTGACCATCCTAGCTCTTTCAGTCTCTCCTCACACAAGAGGTGCTCTAGAACCTTGATCATCTTTGCTGATCATCTTTGCCCTGCACTGGATTCACTCCAGCAAGTTCATCTCTCTTATATTGGGGAGCTTAGATCTGGACAGATAACTCCACATGGGTCTCACCAGTCTTCAGTGGAGGAGAAAGATCAACTCCCTCAATCTACTGTCAACATTTTTCCTAATGCAGTCCAGGAAAGTGTTGGTTTTTTTTTTTTTTTTTTTTGCTTCACTGGTGACTTATACTCAGTTTGCTGTCCGAGGACCCCAAGATTCTTTTTTACAGAGTTGCTTTCCTGATGGTTGTCCCCAGCATGTGCTGGTCCGTGGGGTTATTCCTTCCAAGGTACAAGAATTTGTGTTTCTCTGTGTTGAACTTCAATAATTTCCTCTCATGCCCAGTTTTCCAGCCTGTCCAAGTTCCTCTGAATGGTAAAACTGTGGTGTATGAGACACGCCTCACAGTTTTTTGTCATCTGTGAACCTGATGAGCACACTCTCTCCCAGTGTCCAGATCAGTGTTAGCACCAGTGTGATGTACCCTGTGGTATACCACTAATAATTTGACCACAAATGAAATTTGTGCTGCTGATCATAACTCTCTGGTCCCAGTTATTTACTCAATTTCCAATTCATCTCACTTTCCACTTTCCTGACTTTTAGTTCATCAGTTGGTCTATAATGAGGACAATGAGATAGTGTCAAAAGCTTTACTAAAATCAAGGTAGACAACAGCAACTTCTCTTCCCTCATCCATCAATCAGCTGTCTCATTATGGAAGGCCATCACACTGGTTAAACATGATTTCCCTTTCATAATTCTATGCTTATGACTTCCAATTACTTTCTTCTTTGAAAAGGGTTTCCAGGTAGATTTTCCTCATCTTCTCAGTCACTGAGGTGAGGTTCACCAGCCTGTAGCTCCCCAGCTCTTTGTTCTCGCCCTCCTTGAAGATGAGTGACACTATTTCTTCCATTCTTCAAGAACTTCACCTACATGACAAGATATTGCAAAGATAATCAAGAGCGACCTTCAGGAGCGATGAAATCAGCCAGTTTTTGCAGGACTCATTGTGTATGTTTAATTTGTTTGAGCATTCCCTAACCTGTTCCTCCTCCACCAAGAGCGAGTCTTCCTTGTTCTGGATTTTCTCTCTTGTTGAACAGTCCTGGGATTTCTGAAGACTTTGTTCCTTTGGGGATGCTGAAACAGCCCTTTCTGTGTGTCCACTGACATGAGACCACCTGCTTCATTCAGAAATAGACTAATATTTTCCTTGTTCAACCTTTTATTACTGTAACACAATGGCAGGGCATCTTCTGGTTGCCTTGACATCCTTCAGGAAGGCCCATTTTAGGGGATCTTTGGCTTTCCTAACATCATCCCTAAATGTCCAGGCAACATTTATACATCACTCCTTTGTAGTAGGTCCTAGATTCCACCTGTCATATACTGCCTTTATGCATTGGAGCTCTGTCATACGTTCCCTTTTTAGCCAAGCCTGTGTCCTAATACACCTACCTTTTTTTTTCCCCTGAGAATTGGTGTGAAGCAATGTGTTCAGAGGTTGCTGTCCTTAAAGACCTGCTACCTTTCTGAGCTACTTTAGCCTTCAGAGCTGCCTCCCATGGGATCCTACCTGTAAGATATAGCTGAATAAATTGAAGTCTGCTCTTCTGAAGAGCAGACTTCCTTCTGCTAGTTATCTTCCCCAATGAGTGTGAATTCCTATGGAGATTTACCAAATTTATGCTCACTTAGAATAGTTTAGGGGAATGAAAGACCAAAATTCAGTAATTGCTTAAGGCAGTAATTTTGGAGTTTGGGTTACAAGCATATATTTTGTGTTTATGCCAAAGCAGAAGTTCTTTAAAATCAACTTAAGACAGAAAATAAAATGCCTTTTGCAAAAGGATGGACAAAAAAAGATCCATTTTGTTATCCATGATGTTTTAGACAAAAAAGGGATCCTTCATCCTTCTCACTGAGGTCATTGCATGGAATGTGGATTCTTGCAGCCAATATCTAGCATCTCTTGGCAGGTGGCAATAACTCTCAATAAGTAGTGTGGATGGGTCACTTCATTTTTGACAGAGAAGAGTTTGGACATATTGATATGAACTGTACTATTCCATTTGCTTTCAGGGTCATCAAATGGCCATGATTTATTTTATTTACTGTCACAGATACCGCACATCTGACACTAGTAAAATTTATTTTTGTGAAGGTCTGTGCTGTTGTTGTTGTTGTTGTTGTTGTTGTTGTTGTTGTTGTTGTTGTTGTTGTTGTTGTTGTTGTTGTTGTTGTTATTATTATTATTATTATTATTATTATTATTATTATTATTATTATTATTATTATTATTATTATTATTATTAATCTCTCTCTAAGTCTTTAAATGAAGCCTTTAAATGAGGTTTTCCAATGTCTTTTGGACTAAATAGAGGCCTTTCCAGATATTTTCTTGCATTCTGCCATGGTGATAATAGGGATAAATTCCATTCATAACTATAGAGAAGATAAAGGAGAATGGGACTGGAAAAAGAAAAGGTTGGCCCGTTGTTTTAAATTTTTTTTTTTTTTAATTAAAGTGAATTGCAAAAGCTCTTCATAAGTCATTCTAAGTCAGCTTGTAAAATAGTGAGGTGCAGTTTTCTGTAGTGTTACTGTGGATCAAATGAACATGAAGTAAAATTTGCAGTAACTGGAGGTACTGTGTTTTGCTTATTTATTAGAGCAGTGCCAGGCCACTTGCACTGCAAAGGCCTGTGCTATATATGTGGTATGAATAAACACCATTTCTCTCTTAAAAATCTAGCAATCTCACTTTTTAAAAGCACTAAAGTTATATAAGATATAAATTATTTGTATTAAAATATTAGAAGTTGAAAAAAGTCCAAGAAATATAGATTGACTAAATAGGGGCCATTCCTGTGCCTCAGAGAGCTATGAATTTTATAACCACATATAAACAATTACAAAGTGCACTATGCTTTAGAGAAATCTATCAAAAGAATAAAACGTTCTATTAAACTTGCAAAAATCAGTGAAATAAAAAATGAATTAAACTTTATTCTGACCTTATTGCTTTGAAAACTAAAGGTTTCTGGAATTTGCAGGTTTAATTTTTGTATCTTTTATATCCTTTTTGGAAATGAACAGTTGACAGTCTGCTTTATATGCAGCATGCATAGCACATAAATAGCATTCAAATTAAATTCTACACCAGCTGTACATACCCCATACATGTGGTTCGCGAATGTTGCTGACTGCAAATGGTGCATATTTTGATTTTCAGTTGATATCTAAAACTGTGAATTATCTTCTGAATATGTAGTGTTTTGCTTTCAATCCCTAGATTACATTTATTTCAAGCAAAATAAATACAACTGTCTGATAATCACAACCTGGTTTTCTTCAACTAAGGTAAAGATTAGTTCCTGGCAAAGTGACCCCAAGCCTTGTCTTCTCCGAGGTAAGAGTCCCATCTTGGGTGTGAAAGGGAAGTTTGAAATGAAAAGTAGCCACAGAGGAGAAAACCCAGCGTGCTCCTACATGCTGCAGCCTGATAACCTGGAGTCTCTTGAATAAGGGGCTGCTTTTACTGCTGTCAAGTCCCAGTGTGCCTTTAATGTAGTAAGGTTCGGTACTCAGCTATTAGCTCTTTCAGACATGTTCACACTGCTTGACATTTATATAACACTGACTCCCAGAAACCTGTTCCAGCATCCACTGGGCCCAGTATAAAACCCGTGAGGATTTTTTTGGATGTGGCCTGTGTCTGGTTCTTCCAATATCCTGGTCAGGAATATGGCAGGGAGCCATCGGAGGGAGGAGAAGTAGCCAGATGGCACCAGTACACTGTTGCTTTGGCATTTTTTTCTGGCCAGCTGACTGGCGCGCTCTCTAAGGAGGATTTTTGTTTGTTTGTTCATTTGTTTTGTATCTTTTCTTTCAGGTAGCCTGTGGACCTGAACTAAACACACTGGTAGCTTGATCACCTTACAGATTTTCCACTTTTTCTTTTCTCTTTTTATTTGTTGTACACAGTGTTGGGGGAAATTTATTTTGGTATACTAAAATCTTGCCCTGATTTCATATTCATCTTTCATACAAAAGCCTTGTTGGCTCTAAGGAGTGCCATATGCTTGAAAGACATGCAACACTGATATTTTTTTTCTATCAGCATGTCTATGAACATTGTAAAAATTCAAGACAAACCTCAAAGGGAGATAAGGCGTATATAGATATTTATGTCCACACACCTCAGAGGGAGATAAGACTTACATAGATATTTATTCCCACAGCAAAGACTTTATTTTAAATCCTGTCTGAGCTTGAAAATACCCTCTTTCACTGGCCATATCTCAGATGTTGGCATCTTCCTTAACAAGATGAGGGGGTTGAGGGGAATCTCTGGGTGCTCCCTCCTGAGAAAGGATGTAGATGCAAGATTTATCTCCTCTTCTTCTGATCTGGCCAGACATGAGCCATTTCTGGTCTATATAACTGTGTTAACATTGCTCTGTGCTCTAGTCAGTAAGGCCTGGTGACAGGCTGTGTATATTACCGGTTTGTGTCTAAACAGCTTTGAGACTAGAGCTGGCTTGGATCCAGCCTTTTGAGAGCACCGACCAAGCCGCCTGCGTGTATCTGCACCTGTCCACGTGGATGCATTGAAAATTGTATACGATGCAGTAAAACTCGCTGTTTATAAGTGACATATTGTGACACCTCCTCCTTGAAACACATTTTTTCTCCACCTAAGCCTTTCAGCGATATTCCAGCACAGAAACAACATGGCTTAGAGAATAAGTGCATCGCTGGGAGTTACCACTTCTCCTTTGTGTTTGAACCCTGTGATCTGCCTAATTGAGAGATTGATCTTGATTAGTTGTGAGCACCCACGGTTCCTTCTGATGGGAGCATATGGTATTGTACTGTATGTGCTTTGAGCCAGGAAACAGATCTCTCACTACCCCCTTTACACATAGGGCTGACATTACTATGAAGACAGGCAGCAGTAGTATAATGCCTTCCAGCAACTGTGAAAACTGTCTGTGTGATTCAGATGCTTTTCTGCTTACTGATATTCCAATAGTACCTTAAAAAGTTGTTCGTCAGCCTCCCCAAAACAAACACTTTTGGGTCATCTCTCTACTTGCACCCTTACAGGTGACAATGTTCCTTCTGGTTTAGCATATCAGTGGTGAATGAGTGACTTCAATATAAAATGTAACTGTCAAAACATTCAAGTCAAGCTGCTTTAGGCAAATATCTTTTCAACACTTCAGTTACTGGTTCTTAAATACTCTGTTCAGACTTAGGTGGTTGATACTACGCCCATTTTGATAACTGATTTTTGTAGGAGACAGCAGCAGCAGCTCAGTTGTTCTATGGGATGGAGAAGATAGGAAGCAGCTGCATTTGTGGTCTGCAGATGTTCAAGACAACACCAGTCAGGAAACTGCTAACTACCTTTAATTGATCAGCTCACCAAAGTGGGGAAGTGAGCGTTCACATCTGTGGCCCATTCTTATAACATGTTTCATCCTCACTGTCTGGAAGCTTTCCAGGCTGCTGCTAGTGAACAGAAGACAATTCTTTCATAAAGAAGCAGGCATTTCCAGCTCTTGGAAGGCTTTAAACAACCAAGCAGAGATGTTTTCTATTATAATAACTAGTTAAAGTGAATAAACTGTCTTTAGACAGGATTTTAATTTGATTTTAAGGTTCGCTGCTTCTGTAGGACCACTTGAGCCTTGGTGTGTCACTTGCTATGCTGAAAATCAAGTGGGGTTTAAAGTCTTGCAAAAACTGAAATGATATTATGTAACAGACCACTATAAGTCACAGGCAAGAAGAAGGAAAACAAGTCATGTTTAGTCTGCAGGGCCAAATGCAAACAATCTTTCTCCATCTCTTTATTCAGAAATGAAGCTGTGAATGCTTTCTTAAAATCGTGTAGTTCTATGCACACCTATGCCTCCAGAGCCCTGACTTGGGAAAGTAAGCTTGGTTTCAGAAGCCACTCCCCTCCGTGGGGCTTCCGTGGGTCCCATTCAGATTCAAAACTTCTGTGTCTCTCTTTACTCCCAGGTCTTCCTAATCCTTAGCTCTGCCAGGGAGGAGCTTCCTCTCAGCAGCCCAGGGCTGCCTGTGCTTTGGAAATGCTAATGTCCCTTGGGCATGGTGGGCAGTGATCAGGACCATCCCAGCACTCAACTGGAAATTGGCTAATCCTCAAACAGATTGTTAGCCCATGGCTCAGGCTGAGTAAGGTTCAGATTCCAGACTCACCCCCTATTCAGCATCTCTAAACATTCCTTAAGGCCTCATGGTCTGGGAGAGATGCATATAAAACCTGACTGCCTTTGGGGTGATAATGTGATTGCTTCTAACCTTGATACTGACAGTTTCTGTGATAAATGTGGCAACAGCCATTTTAGAAAGGTAAAGATGGATTCCAAAATCAGAGTCTATTCTGTGAATTTGCAAGGAGAAATGTTCAAGAGTAATAATAGGTGACAGGTTGTAGAACTGCTTGTAATTGGATGTTGCTGAGACTAGGAACTTAACTAGGACTGGATATTTATAGAAGTAATAATATCCAGACTTATACATAGTAAAGCCCCCAAAATTTGTTGTGAAGTTGATTCTTTTTCTTGGAGACTTTTTTATCACTTGGTGAAGTTAAACTTTACCTAAGCTAGGTGAAACAAAATGGTGTAATCTGTGATGCAAAGTAAAAACCTTAGTTACTTATCTCAAGTATAAATATTTTTCAGTTTGGAGCACAAGCTTCTATATAACTTTGAATTTCCAGAAAAAGAGAAAATATGTATTCTTTGTTTTCTGTCAGAAGTGTAGAAGGTATGAAACTAGAATTTGAACAAGAAAAGGGAGAAGAAATGCTTTTTTTCTTCAAAAATGCGTAACTGCTAAACATGAAATACTGGTCTAAAACCAGTATTATATTCTCTCTCTATCTGAGAGGAGTTAATAAGAAACTGCTGGAATTATCTGTCACAACCTGGGGATAAGGATTCAGCTGGGGCTCCAGATTAAGTACGGAGAAGTCTCTCAGGAGTAGAGTTGACTTGCCACTGTACACACAGCTGATGCAGAGTGTGGGAGCTGGTTCCAATTTGACATGCAAAGGCAAACAGAAGGATATGGAAAAAACCCACATATTTTGGCAAAAGCTTTACTAAGCCATGCCTTTGCTACTGCTGAAAAATAGTCCAGGACAGGCTTCTGGCAGTGAGGCCACACGACATGATACATTCACTTCCACATGCCTGAATTCTTGTCCCCCTTGAAACAGGGGGTGGCTCTGTCCAACCCACCACCTGGGCATGCATCCTGGCAAGTGCTGTGCTCTGAGCCATTCCCAGGCAGCACAGGCTGCTGCTGTTGGGCACAGACCAAAACTGCACCAAGGAACATGCTGACACAGTGGCTGATCATGGGCTTGAGCCTTTGCTTTATTTGTGCCGTATAGAATCTGCCTGGAAGAGCGTGATGGAGCTCTCAAGCATGTGTCCCTTAAGCAGGTTCTCCTCAAGTGTTAATATTCTGCCCCTTGACCTCACCCTTTATGTCTTCTTTATGTGTCTCCTCAACTTTTGGTTAGCTTTTAAACCAAAATAAATTCTCCTGGGGACGTTTTGAGGCGCAATTGTTATCCACAGTGCGGAGGTGGGGCATTGGACAATGAATACCACAGCTACTGCTCTATGCATTGTTCAGTCTCCAAGGATTCATTGAGTTTTCTGCCTGGGAGCCTCCAATTTTTGCAGTTCAAGGTCTAAGGCTGCTTCTGTCTATATATGTATAAATAGGTTGTGTATGTGATCGATTTACTGGCTGGCTGTTTGACTGACCAACTGTGTCTATTCACAGCAAGAGGAGATTTTGGTATCCAGGGTGCTGCTTGATCCTGTCTGTCACTTATGTCCCTTTGCTGAAAATATGGGATAAATGCCGTAGAATTTACCCAGCTGATCAACTAACAATGTTGTGTGCTCAGAAATATCTTAGATATTTCGAATGTTCTGCATATTTCTATATTCTGAATGATCCTGTGTTAGGGTAATTATTCATTCTTTTGTTAATTCTGATGAGCACTGCAAGTATTTCCCATGCATATGTTAAGTGGTGCTCATGACAAAATGTCTTTTCCTTGAATGCAGTATGCACAAAAAATGTCCCTAAATGCACTTCCATGGTAAATTGCATACATTGAGGAGCAAGTTTTTTGCAGCATTTGACATCCTTGTGGTGTGGGTTTTTTTCTTCTGAAAGCAGAGGACTTCACATGTATGATCACCCTTCTGAACAGTTGTTCCTCATTATTTCTTAGTTTTACTTTGGACATATCCAGTTTGACTGCCCACTGTCTGCAACTGCGTAATTCCATGGGATATTATGGTTTTAGAGCTCTGAGTTGGAGGAGAGTTATAGTTGATCTATAAATCTGGCCAAGAAATCTCCAGAAGGTCAGTGTGGAATAAACAGCAACAGTGAAATATTCTCCCTTTGTTTCATTATTAGTAGACGGCCTGATTCTGCACTTTCAGTGAGACAAATTCAGCATTGACATAACTCAGAAGCAGTTCAGTTTTTATGGACTGATGATAAAGTTGGACTGATACCAATGTCAGGCTGGCATAACAGGTTTAAAGATGGACATAAGAGGCATAAGCCAAGAGCTATATACTAGTTTTTGATTTCCCCATAATATGATCCCACTCTGCCCTTGCTCTGAGTCAACTATAATCCAACTAACTGAATTAACCAGAGACTATATATAATCTCACCTTTCTGGCTTGGTAGCTGGGGCTCAGTGTTGTGTCATCAATAGTCACAAGGTTCAGCATCACCTTGGAGAGTAGAGGGCAAAAATTGTCCTTCTTTTTTGTCTCTGTGTTGCACCACCCCTGTGGCATTTGGCTACTTTGGCAGAGAGTGGTTCTGTGCAATCACTAAAAATAGTCAGGAAGGTTAAAAAGAAGGAAGAGTGGGCAAAAAGCATTTAATGTGTGATAAAGTAAGTGATTTTATAACTGATTTTATTACTTAAAGTTCAAACATTATTTTCACTAGCCTTTGTCGGGTGTAAATGAAGATGAAAGAAGTTGGACGGGAGGAGACTCGGGTACTGCAGGATGCTTCAGGAATCACGTCTTTAAGGATTATTAAACACAATTTGTTTTTGTCAGATTTCAATTTGTCTGTGTTTTAACAAATCCTAGAAACTTGAGCTCTGACATTTTGTATATCCCTATTAATTATTCATTCCTGAGAATCTGTTCTTGTTTGTCCTTAAGAATTATTGCCTGTTTACATTGAAGAAGACCCAATATGACTTGTCATACATCGTCCTTCACAAAAAATAAAAAAAAAAATCAGAGTCTTTCTCCCTGGGTAAATGAGGAAATAAAACAACCTGGGCTGGGTCAATGGTTTTAGTACTGGTGGGAAACTCTTAACATGCTGCAGAGGCAGCATCTAAGGAATCTGCTGAGATAGCTGGATCTGCAGTTCTAGGTTAAACTTAAAACAGGACCACACTCCATCAATGCTGTGTGGGATGAGCTGACCCTTGTGCAGAGTGCCACCAGATGACTCATGCATCACTTATGTCTGATAAAGTGTCCTAAGTGGAACTCTGGTGTTTTGTGAGGGTAATATGGATATTCTTCACAGGAGCTAGGTTTTAACCACTATGGGTAAGGTTTATGTAATCTTTGTCTCAACAAAAATGAAGTGTAGACAAGGAGAAACTTCCACTGAAATCAATGTGATATTGAAGGTGTTGCACGAACCCCACTGACTTCAGCAGTTCTAGAGCATGTCTGGCTGCAGATTTCTGGTAAAACAAGCTTTTACTTTAAGATTTCACCTCCATGAAGGATTTCATGGAAACAATTTGCTCTCAGTGATGTCAGTGGTTTTTGCACAGGCTGTGTGGAAGTCTGGACTTCCCAGGAACTGAATATCTGTAGCAGCCTTACAGATCAGATCACCATGGAATTGACAAGGCCAGGACTTTCAGGTTTTGCAGCATTAGTGCAGCTCAATCAGCTCACCTTTCTACAACTGGTGAGAGATCAAGAATAGCACTTAAAGATCCTGGAAGAAACACATTTATGAAGGACCCACATCTTGCCTTTGCAGCTGGATTCTGGGACACAATTTTCGCATGAGAAAAACTCTCTTTCCAGAGATTCTGGTGTTTCTCTCACTGGACTGAGGACAAATCATGGTCCTCATAGCTCCAGCCTTCCTGTGATGCAATGGTGAAAAAGATCTGCAAGCATGTTAGTTCTTAATTTTCTCTGGTTTGGGGTTGAGTTTGACATGGACACTGAAGAACTCATTGGAATGTTAGGCTTTCCCAAAAATAGCCAAAAGTTTGGCTGACAAAAGAGTGCTATCCCTTTATCTCAAAGAAAAACACCTTATTGAAATATGCTTTTTTTCCCTGATATTAATTATTTTTATAATTTTCCCCCATAGTTATTTACATTTAACAGCATTTACAGTCTTCTTTTCAGGTTAGGGAAAAAACCCTCTATTCGAATACAGAGATTTTTCTCACCGAAAACCTTGTGATGATATTTAGGACTACAGCTCTGAGGTTCATCAGCACTTGTCTCTCTCTCCTTGAATGGCCAATGAGCCATTAAAACTCAGCACTGTACTCCAGCTATGAATGACTCCAACTTCCCAAAGGGGAATGGAAGACAAAGGCTAATCAGGGAGCTCAGGAGGTGTCAGATCCCCACCATGGGCTTAAACACATATTTCCTCCTCTGTAAGCTGTGACTTCTTTATGACAACAATTTTAGTGTTAACTAATACAAAACCTATAAAGGTGAAAAACATATATTTTTTCTTAGGAACAAAGACATTAGTTGCTGACATTCCATTACTTGCTGATGAATGAATATCTGCTATCATAGCTAGTTTCTTGGGTTTTTTGGCCTGCTTTGGAAATAGGAGCTGAATTAGACCATGGGTTTTCCTGTTGTATTTCCTAAAATTGGATGAAGATATGAGGAAAAAGCTGTGTTGCTATTGTTGTCAAATTGTGCTTTTTCTTTGGATTTGTTTATACTTCTTAATTTGTGTGTGTTTGGAGAGACACTATCCACTTCCCAAAGTAAGTGGAGAGCAATACTGCTGCAGAGATTGTAATTCAGGAAAAGTGCTGAAACAGGGCCTGGACTAAAAGAACTGAGAGGCAGAAAGTAGGTTTTATTAACTATTAGCAGAGATTCTTGCACAGCTCTAATTGAAATGTGAACATCTTGACTTCTCTTAGGCCTTTGACACAGTCCCATATAACATATTCATCATTAAATTCCCTTGCTTTTCTTCCCCATGACTTCTCTTCAGCCAAACTGCAGCTATTAAAATATTCATCTTTGGCTGCCACCCTAAGTTTTTCTCTTTTAGTTCCTGACAAATTTCTCTTCCTAATACAAGTCACTCTTTGCTCTTCTAACACATTCTGATTAAATCCTAGTTCCTTCTCTCAAGGGTCGCCATCCCACAAAGTCTCAGGAAAACACTAGATAAGAAAAGTCCCTCTTGTGGCTGCCATATGTCAGAAAGGTATATATTTTTGTAAAGTTTAAAAGAAGAAAAATAACTTCATGCTGAGACTTGGCTGCTGCCTAGACTGATGGTAAATATGTGATAATAGACTGCTTAAGGCACTGACAAGCAGTAACTGGCTGGCTTTGTTTAGCCAGTGCCAAAAAAACCAAAACAAAGCAAAAAAACCTGTGCCCAGGGCACCAGTTTTCCAAGGCAGAAGAGGATAGTTGAAAATCTGTTGTGAGCAGGAATAGAATTCCTTTCTGACTGAATTAAGGATTCAGAAGTCCTTCTGAGTTGAAGGATGTGGGGAAGAGGAAGGATTGAAACCAGCTAGTCTCCGAAGGACGTGGAGCACAGAAGGAAGTGGTATCCTCAGGATCCATGGGTAAGAGCAAGTGGAAAGTGGATCATCTGCCAGGAGACTGTGAATATGTTACGCTTTTACATGGAGGTGCTTTTGGAGCTAAGGTGATGAATGTAGATATATAGATGGCTTTCGTTTCATTGCATGTTTATCAGCTTCTGTGAACTGTGAAGAGGCTGAGCAAATGCCTGTGATTCTGTGATAATACTCTGTCTCTTTGGCCAGTTTTAACAACCACTGGGTTGACGCTTCTGCACTCAATTGATGAATATTCAATTGCATTGAATATAATCCAGTCCTGGTGAAATGAAAGAGAGTTTTCCCCTCACACAATTCCTTTGTTTGTCAAACATTTCTGTATAAGAATTTTCATCTTTTTAGTATTAAGTATACATGATAATAGCATATTCTCCTCTGTCTGATTAAATTCAAACCTCCCTATTTGATATTAAAAGCTGCATGAAAAGGTACAAGGCAAAAAAAAAAACCTCCTAAAATATATTAATATCTCTGTGAATATGTAATGGGCACTTACATATTTTCAGTCCAAGACAAGAGACAGTGTTCTCTGTCATGTGCACCCTGTGCTTTGTGGCACCAGTGCATCCAGTAAAAGGCATTAAAGGGTGGACCAGATTCTGGGGATGTCAGGATACGTACTGCCCACAGACCAACCATGTTCCAATGAATACCTCCTTACATCTGGTAAAAAAAGTTGTTCTCAAAAATGCAGCTGGGGCTTAAGGTGCTCAGGCTGATTCTGACTGTCATTGTGCTAAAGAAAATTGGTAGAGATTTCCTAAAAAAGGGTAGAGAGACATGACAAAAACTAAAGCCTGTATTTTGAGAACTGAGAGGCTCAGCTCCTATTGATACCTCAGTATTGGTAAACAAAGCAGAGCCTCATTTAGAGAGCTTTGGTGCATCTAAAGGTCACAAGGAATGGAACCTGGATTTCTATGAGGTAGTTTGGGAGAGTGCTCTCAGCTGCCTTTAAATGGGCTTTTGCAATGAGTGGAGAGAGGTCATGACTTCTGTTTGGGGAGAGATCCTCGTTACTGAAGACAGGTACAAGGTGAGGATGGATTTTCTGTGACTGCAGGTGGTAAGTAGTTAAGAGGGTGGTAGGTAATGCTCTGAACCTGGAGGCAGGGCTGTGTGTGACCTGTGGAGACAGTTGGAAGCAAATCAAGGGCTTCCTGACAGAAAAAATGGAAAAGGTGGGTTTGCACTTGAGTGTGAGGCTATGGGTGTTAGAGGGGTTGAAGTAAAACAAGCTAGACTGATCAGATTATGAAATTAGGAGGCAGCAGATCTAATTTTTATTTCTAACTTGCTGTACTATTAGTGCCAACTCATCTAGTTTCTCAGGGCATCAGTTTTCCCATCTGTGAAATGTGGATGATGTGACCATCATCTATATATTGCACAATGCAAGTACATCGTGATACCTACCCCCAGTGCCTTATCGACAGATTTTTATTTAGATACTTCACCACCTTTGAAATTACATTGAATAGGTGATTTGAAAGCTTTGCCATAAATCTAAATATCACTGACACACTAAGAAGAATGAGGTGATCAAATGATGAACTGCATTAACAAAAGAAGCGTGTTTAAATCTGGTATAAATGAGTTTGAACTGCAGTGGTATGAAGGGATTTTTATTTCGGCATTCTGCCAAAATGTGAGGCATTCACATTTTTATACTCTTCATGGATTTTCTTGAAACATAAACAACATATATATTATTGTTACAACTTTGCAGAAGTCAGTGACTCAAATACAATTTGACTATTATTGATGAACTGTGTAAATAAGATTTGTTGTAGAGGAAGTAATTTTGTGAATGTAAAATGGAATAAAAGGGAGAGCTGTATGAGGCATCCATCACAGGATGCATTATTTGCTTTCTCAAAACAAATAGATCAAAGGAGATGCATTTATTTTATAGAAGACTGTGCGCTGATTTGAGGATAGTCTTTGCACCAGTAATGGCTGTCACCCTCCAGACTTTCCCAAAGTCTAACCACTTCATAAGTTCAGGAGTTGAGTATGTCTTTCTAAGAGAAGTTAAAAGAAGATTCAGAGAAGAACTGTTGCTTAACCTTTTCCATATAATCAATTTGTGAATTTTGTGGAAAAAAAGTGATGAGATTAGTCCTAAATTGCACTGAATTGCAACTTCAGTTTCAGTGCTGTAATATAAACCATGCATTTTAATGTGTACATCGTGCTTGCAGCAGTATGAGAATGCAGAAGCAGAGCAATTACATCAGTAGAATGAACACATTTCTAATGGTATTCGTGTTATATGGATATATGGCTGTTGGCCTGTATGCTGATACTTTCATTGCTGCCATATACATGCAATCTACTTATGGTTAAGGTTGCCAGGCAAGTAATTACCAGAATGGAGTGCTAAGCAAGCAGTCCTGGTGTCAAAGAATCTGACCTTGTGAAGATAATGAGACAAGGAGAATTCAGAACAGATGAAAGCCAAGAGCACCTACTTTATCTACTGACAGCCAGAGAACACCTTCATGCTCAATCAGTTCCTGCTAATGAGACAAGATGGGGCAAGATGGTAAAACAGCAGTAACGGGCAAACTTTTTTTCAGCTTAATGATCTATAACTTAGTCGGATAAAATTGTCTTTTAAACCAGACAGTAACATAAGTATGAACAGAGAAATACGAAGAATTGTATTGAATAAGTTTTGGGTTTGTTTACATTATAATGGGGGATGATTAATGGGCGGGGAAATATGCCCTGTAGTGTGGCTGGGGGAAGCTTAATCCATTTAACTTATCAAAGGGAAGGCAAAAGGGCAATGCAATCACTCTGAGAGTCCACATCAGGAGAGGAGCATAGTAATGGAGGGCTTTTCAGCCTAGCTGGCAAACAGACACAGCATATCCTGTCCCTAAGATGAAACCGGAGGAATTCACATGAGAAAAGGAGAGCTTTTATCCATGAGGGTAATTTCTTAAAGAACATTTCTTCTTCCTCAACTTAAAATTTTTATTTAATTTATTTTAAATTAAGATTAAGTGCTTTTTGAAAGGTATATATGTTTGTTGGTTTGGTTTGGTTTTCTTTTTTAATGTGTTTATAAACACTTGGTGGTCCAAGGGTGATTGTGAAGGGATCTTAGAGAGGAACTCAGATGTGAGTGTTGCTTGCCAGTCTGCACACAGCATCTTCAAATCCATTGGAAACTTAAAGGTATGCAAATTGTAAAAGGTTGAAAACTAATGGACTAAGTAAACTGACTCTTGGATTTGCATCAAGAATTAATGTAGGGGAATGTTCAAGTCTCTCTTAAACAGAGTATCAGACTAAAAATGTCACTCTGGTCTATTCTAACTTTGCAATCTATAAATAGGACTACTATTGTGGAGCCAGATCAAGATCAGGAAATTCTGGCATATGCTGTAGATTACCTCTTCCAGCACATGTTAGCTAGGCAGCCTTATGGAGTTAGCTGATTTTCTATGTTATATTCCTGCATTCTCCTTTCCTTACCATTTTAAAGCTGCACAGGCAATACAAATTGTTCCTTATGCTTTCACAAAGTTGCAGCCTCATTCTTTCCATTCTGTATTGTAAACACTGCATATTCAGAGGATCATTAAAGTTCAACAAGACCTCTAAGATCATTGAATTGAACCATTAACCTAACACTGCCATGTCCAGCAGTAAACCATGTCTCTAAGCACCATATCTTCTTGTTTTTTGAACAATTCCAGAGATAGTGATTCCACCACTTCCCTGGGCAGCCTGTTCCAAAAAGCCAAAATCTCTAAAGTCTATTCTCTAAAGGCCACAACTTGGTGATAAGCTAGGGAGATAATGGACCCTGAAAAATAGTTCACTGTAGTCTCAGTCTTACTTGAAACTCCAGAAAAAATCCTAATTAGGAAGGGTCTATGGTAGGTTGTTGGCAGAAGAAATATAAGCTCGATACCTGTTTTGAAATCCTTTTCCTCTATTAGTTGTAGCAAAGAGTTTAAGCTATCCAGCGTGAACAAAACCACCTGTAAAACACAGATCAGTGTTTCTGAGGGACATTTTCCTCTGGGAGCAAAGAGAAGGACACTGTCCTCTTCTGTGGTTCCAGTGGCGGGAGGAGGAGAAGTTACAGAACCTCAGTTTTCCCAACTCCTTTTTGCTTAAAGGTTTTCTTAATTCCAAATACAAAGGCCTTTCAGTAACTGGCACTAAAGTTCAGACCCATCTCTTCAGTAGGAGGAAAGGCCAAGTCCTCCTCTCTGGAAGCTGCTGGACAAAAGTTCTTCTCTTTCTGTACTGGGAGAGAGCTAAAGCATAAATCCAGCCGGAAAGGAGCAGTGGCACTAGGGGCTCTTCAGAATCAGTTTTTCTGGCCAGCTCAGGATTTCACCTAGTAATTTCTTTCCTGATCAATGGTTGGACTTTCTTTAAATAAACCCGTCACCTACTCTTGATTTAGTGTTTCAGAGCAACCACATCACTCTTGGGGACTTGAGTGGCTCATGATGGTGCCTGTTATCTGTGTTCTGGCTGTGGCTTGGGGTGCCTGGTGCCCTGGCTTCCTGGGGTTGATGAGTTAGTGACCCCACAGGGCTTGATGTTCAGGGTTGCTGTGTGGGATGGCAATTGCAGAGCCCCAGGGAAGCCCCTCGCCCAGGGAAGTGCTGCTTTTTAAGGTTTGCTCTCAGAAGACCTTCACTGGAAGTCACACCTTTCAGCCACAACTTCTGCCTCTGAACCCTTTCACCTCTGTTTTGCAGTGTCCCATGTGTCAAGAGACGAGATACTGAAAAGATCTATGAGCAGTGTTTCTCTTCCTAATTTGTCAGAACTGAAGACTGCAACTCTTTGTGCTATCCAATAAACTGTAAGGTTTTTATTTGTTTGTTTGTTTGAATTGGCCAGCTTAAAAGTAAAGTCATGCAAGCTGGTGCGAGGGTTTTTTTCCAGAAAAGAGATAATTTGCTCTATTCACTTTGTTCTGCCCTGTTTTTCTGTTCTCTCTGGTGCTGTTCCAGATCCATTTGACACAGCAGCCCTGGGCACCACTGCCTCAGAGCTTCAGAGTTTATTATTTAAATCTGTTAAGAGTGATAAGTGAGCTGTAAGGGCCCATATTCACACAGCTAGAAGAACTAGACAAGCCTTTCGATCTCACAAGCCTGTCTGCATGTGAACAAACCAGACTCACACTGCACAGTGGGCATGGGGAAGGCTCATTGCTGACCTGTGCTCCTGCTGACCCACACCTTGCTTCCCTCACCTCCAAAAGTGAGATAATAACACCTGTGCAGAGCACTGTAAAAGCCAGGTATTGAGATGAGCAAGAGCTAGGAAAGGGGCATGGATTCAAAATCACTTCCATCTCCCTGACAACAGTAGCTCAGCCGACCAGAAAAGCACCAGTTCACAGCAAGACTGTAGAATTCACCAAAGTTCTGGCTGTATGTTAGGTGGTTTGGATTTTTATTCCGATATTCCAGACGCATTCCTGGAGGCCTCTGAGCATTTTCCATTGCACTCATTTTCTTTAAGGTGAAAATAATTAAACAGCCCTTCAGTAAGAGATTAAGTATGATTTCAGTGAAGATCAAGTATGGATTGCTCAGCAGCTTCAGGTTCTTCTGCTATTCCACCCAGGGAATTGCTGAGAATTTCCTGCTGTTCCAGGGAACTCCTGAGACTTTTCTGTTTTTCACTGTCTTGTACCAGAGTCAGAGTACTGCAGCTGACAAGTCTGGGCCTTATTCCTAACTCTGATCCTGCATGGTTGTCCTCTCCCCAGGGTGGACAACTCATTGTTTTACATGATTGGACCACTCCTGCCCAGCCCTGATTTGTCCCATTTCTGCCCCATATGTGAACTGTCTCCACCCCTACTGCCCTATAGAATTTGCGAGATGAAATCAAATGTGAATCTTGTTTAACTGTGGAAAAAAAAAAGTAAGTTGAGGTTTCCCTGTCCATCAGTTATTTTGAGGTTTTTCCCATCACATTTAAGAGCGGGAGAAAATGTGATTTAAGGAAGAGTGAGAAGTAATTTGCACACCCACTCATACACATCAGAAAAAAATGTTGTCCCCAACTTAAACCTTACTTTTTCCAGTTCAAAGAAATTTTAAAAAAAAGTCAAACAATGAAACCATTTGGCACCAGTATGATTTTTATTGCAACTGTCATTCTTTTGTTAGAAAAATCTTGAGCAAATGTAACTAAATGCTGAAAATGGGCGCTCTCCTATTATTTCAAACAACTTCTGAATAATGACATCCAAATTATATCTGAAGATACAGAATTATGACTTTTCTTATAACAACTGAGCTACTTTTAGGAAACAATGATTCCAGTGTTAGTGTAGAATTAAGCAAAGAGATTTCAGGGGTTAGAGAAGGATCTTCCTGGGTTTTTAAATTCACCTGTCCTGTTGAGGATAAATTTGTCTTACTATTTTTTTCTTTTTTAAGTACTTAATGACAAATTTGCAGAAATAATCTGATATTTTACAGTCTTAAACTGGAATGTATGTGTGCATGTGTGCATATGTTCACTGATATATAAAAAGAAAATTAAAAACAACCTTTTTGCATCTTGACTTTAGATTGTACTATATATAAACCAAGAAAGACAAGCTTGCAGCATTGTCATGTTATTTTGTGTGGCCTTTTATTTTTCTTCCTGTTAATATCTCATTTTGTGGCTGGTTAGCAGCCAAATGACACCTGCTTGTTAAAAATAGAAAGCAACACATATTTCTTGAGTCAGTCAGGAGCCTCTTCAGTCACACAGGTAGCATGGCTCAGCAGGCTCGTTTTGGACTGTCATTGGCACAAGAAGCCAATAATTTGTGGGGGTTTTTATGCATGTAGCTACACGGAAGATTTTTAGTGCAAACAAGTGTTTAGAACCCACATCTATTTTCTGCAAGTTGCAAAAGAAAATTGTTTTATCTCAAAGACAAAAGTAGTGTTTTTCAAAGAAATGGACTATACTGCAAATAGTTATTAGAGTATTCTCTTCATTGTGGTATGATCACACACTTAATACTGTATCTTTTTAAAAGCTGTCTTGAGCTCCACAAAATATATTATGTTGTGTCGCTATGATATGCAGCTCCGAGATAATGCAGTGAGGGTGACATGGCTGGGTGCTTAGTCCTAGCAGTGTTTGGAGGGACAAAGCTGAGATCTGTGCATCTGATTCACGGAGCTCAGGTAACAAGGAGTCCCGTGGGGAGGAAAGGGAAGCTGATACCCAGGGATCTAGGAGTGGAATAAGATCCTCTGTCAGAAGCCTGTGCTGCTCCATCCCTCCCTGCTCTGCTGGCCCTCACTGCAACCTGCATTTTTCCATCACCAGGCAGCTTAAAGCCCCCGGGGTGTGAGTGTGATCTGGGGGAGAAGCAGGTTGGCAGCACACTGGGGCAGTCAGATGCACACACTGCAGGACGCCTGTCAGTCAGGGCCATGGGGATGAGACACAGAGGGAGTGAAATTCAGCCTCCTGACAGCTGATGCGGAGCTGACAGCTCTGCAACAGACACCAAAAGTAATTGTTAGGTGCAGCTTTGTGGAAGAAAAGGATCTAAGGCTGAGTGAGGCACAAACTGTCACATGAGGACTAACGATGGCAGCATCAGCTGTCCTGCTGCACAGATCCCTTCTGAAAACTTTACCTCAAGTTCTGTGTTTTATTTTTAAACCCACAATGGATAGTATAAACTGGGAGGAAGGTTCCAGGCAAACCTGAGTTTGTCTGCTGGAGATTGAATCATAGCTGAAGGACTGTCAGTGGAAGAAGAGGGTGGAAGAAGCCTAGACAGTCCAAATTTTGTACCTGCTTAGTGAGACAGAAGAACCTGTCTGTGCTGAGGGTGGCCCTGGGCAGAAGTGGGAAGGGAAGAACAACCCCCAGGCTTGAGAGGTATTGGAGAAATATGAAAACCAGGAGAAACTTCTATCTGCTGCTATTTTACTGACAAAATGGGATGTAAGAATGTTCAGTAACAGCAACAGTAATATCATTACAGACAGGCGCAGTTTAAATATAGCTTTCATTGAAGAACTTGAATTACTATGTTGTTCAGCTCAATTTCTCTTTCTTCTTATCCACTGACATCCTTTTGTATCACTTAGTGACACATTTCACCTTGGCCAGATGTTTTCAAACATATTGAATAAAATATTTCAATTTACATTAGCTGAGCGAGCAATACAAGTCCACAATGCTTTCATGTCCTCTAAAGGAATGAGGAACTATCCCACTCAACATTTTAGGCTGAAGATCCTACACAGTCAATATCTTCACATTTTTCTAAGTTCACATTTTCTAGAGGCAAATTTCTGAAGTTACACAAAGAAGAACTGAATACGGTATTTGATGTAGATTCCATAATTTGCCCACTAACAGTTTAGATTTGGAATAACTGTTCTACTACCTCAGAACAGGAAGATGACAAAATCTGTGTAGTGTAGTGTGATGATCTATCTTTAGATAATATTCAGGTCTGCAGTTCTGGTCCAGGAAACTTGGCTGATGTGTATCTTTTTTGGATGTACTCAGACTGGGAATTTTGGATAAAAGCACAGAACGTGTAACTTCTTGTTAGGAATCTGTTAAACCTTATGGCTATTGATCCATTGCAGTTTTGTTTAAAATAGAAGCATACATAAAGGCAACACTTATGTGCAAACAAAAAAAAAAAGTTTTTTTCAAAGCAATGAATCCGAATTGAATTTATAAATATCCATGAACAAAATGACATAATTTTCATAGAAGTCTCCCAAGTTTTCTGAATGTTTATCCTTTCTCTAATCACAGGAAGAGTGGCTGCAGACTGTATTTATTTTATTTTCAAAATGTGATGAGACTAAGAAGTTTAGAAGCAGAATAGCTATTTAGAATATCTTTCAAATTCAGCCCATTTGTATGCTTCATGCAAAACAAAGAGTCCTCAGATCAGTAAGAAAGAAATAAAATGGGAGAAAGGGATGTCTTATGTTTTTGGTGAAGAACGAAAGCTGAATTATGCTGTTCATACTGTAATTCTTGAGCTTATCACATCTTCCTGTGTGTTGTCTGTCTTGACAGATAGATGAACGACAGATGACATCTGCCTGCATCTGAACACAATGTTAAAACATACAGAGGCACTCAGGTAGGATCCATTATCTCAGCGAGGTGCCAGCCCTAGAAAACCTTAAAAATAAAACCAACCAACCAAACCAACACAAACCCTGGTACTAAACCAAAGTTTGTGTTTTAGGGTTTTTTCCTGTCTTTGTGTGTGTTCGTGTTTTTGTTTTTGTGTTGTTTTTTTTTTTGTTTGTTTTTTTGTGGTGTTGTTTTAATGTTTCTTTTTTAAACTGAAATATCTAAATATCTTAAATTATAGAAGTCATGTATCTGTATAAAACAATTATGAAATGTTTTGCCTGATTAGACATTCTGGAATGACTGGATGCATTGCCAAAGATTTAGCATAGTCTTTTTTATATCTATTGTTTAAAGTGTTTCAAATCACTTTTTTATCTGAAGTCCATTATCATTGCTTGATTTCCCTTACCACTTTTCTCCCCTAAAAAATTGCAACTGTTTTATTCTTTATCTCTTGCACTTCAGCCTTACGTTTTCTTTCTCTCTTGCTTCATTATTTTCCATGACATTTACTTTCTGTCTTCTGCTTTGACTCTGTTCTCAAAGCAAAAAAAAAAAAAACCAAACCAAATCAACCAATATTATTCAAACCCAACACCTTTCCACAGAATCACAGAATTGCTGGGGTTGGAAGGCAGCTCTGGAGATCTTCTCATCCAAGCCTGCTGCCAAGGCAGGGTCACCCAGAGCAGGTGACACAGGAAGGTGTCCAGGTGGGTTTGGAATGGCCTCCCTGGGCAGCCTTTTCCAGTGCTCTGCCACCCTCAATGTAAGGAAGCTTTTCCTCATGCTGAGGTGGAACTGCTTGTGATTTTGTTTATGACTATTGCTTTTTGTCCTGTCACTGGGTACCACTGAAGAGAATCTAACACCATCCATATTCAGTCATCAGAAATCTCCATGCACTCAGTGGAAGTAGCTGTGGCATTATTGTTCTGGAATGCGATAGGATGACTGCTAGGGAATAATCTTATTGGATAACTTAATCTTGTATCATCCCAAGATTTTCAAGACCAAGATCTATGCTGCCAAATGTATGAAATTGAATAGATGTATTTTCTACATGGAATAAGCTGTCTCTTTAATTGCCCCTTTGGAGTCCTGTGACATTAACAGAACTTGCATTATTAAATTATTGCAGATGCCAGACTCATAATTAAATGATTATCATGGACTAGATGAAGGGAGAGAACTACATGCACCCGCTTCTTTTACCCATATTTTCTATTATTATGCAACCTGTGAAAATCAGGTAGAACATTATTAATTCTAGAGAAGAAATATAAGGTTTCTATGTGAAATGTTAATTGTTGATCTGGGTGCAAGATATTTCTGAAAATAAAGTTAAAGTATCAAGAAGGTAGGAAAGAATACCTGAAGGTCATCTAGTCCAACCTGTTCCTCAAGACATTTTTCAAGAAGTAAACAAAGCTGTTAGTTGCTGCTTCCCTGGTGACCCAGGCAAGTATAAAAATAAAACCACTAGATAGTTACTTCATTATTTAGTCCAATCTTTTCTAGTTATGAGGCAAACCTTTATTATAGCATAACTCCATTACACCTGGACAGACATCAAGAAGATTAAGATAATTTCTTCAGGTTTTGGAGACATTCAAAGGTTCAAATGAATACTAAAGTTAAAAGTAGATAAATATTGCCTCATTTGCAAAAAGTATTAGCCCCTTTCTTCCCTCATAATAGGATGGTGATCTGATTTTCACTTGCACAACCATATTTGATATTCAGGAATATTCATCAAATTGTTCTTCAATTATCTTTTGCTCCACGGTTGATTTGCATCATGTGGTGTTGCAAACACTCTTTTTTGCATGACATAAAACCAAAGTTAGAAAAGTGTAACATTGCAAAGAAAACATGCCACATGGAACAGTCAATTAATGAAGTTAAGGATTCTGAGATAGGACTGCAACATACAGTATTTGGTCGACTACCAAAGACTTCCAAGGACCTCTTGAGCTCCTTAGAACATCTTTACCATGCCTGAAGACGGAAATGTTTGACAGTTACCTGACCCAAATCTCAGGTTTGCTGCTCTCTAGGTTACCTATAATGGAGATTTTAAAGGTGTCTTAAAATTCTCTTATAGGGCTTATTTAAATTGAAAACAGATAGAAAAAAACCTACTGCTAATTTTTAGATAGATGTCCCAAAGAATTTTACAGTAAATCTCCCAAAGTCTTTGGCTCAGTACCAAAGAGTCAAGACTCTTATGGATCTTGACAGAGTTGTTCAGTTTTCTACAAAATAATCCAGTGACTTAAACCCCACATATGCTCAATGAAAGCAGAACAACCTCAGTAATGGATGTAAATTGACCTGAAGCCATTCTGAAAGTTTCCAGTTACCTAACAATTCTCGTTTATTTTAATCATGGAAAAAATATCCACATACTGTGGTTGCTTGAAGAAGAAAGACTCCTGATTGAGCTATTAGAAGTCAGTAACAATTGAACTTGAAAAAAATCTGTAGAGGTTTTTTGTTTTACAAATTCTTCAGAACATTAATTTCACATCCTGTTCTTTAAAATGTGTTCACTTTTGTGGCAATAATTATTGAGGATGTGGGTGAATCAGAGCCTGAATCATTTAACACCTCTACATCCGTGAATAATGTTCACCAGTGACTATTTCTCAGCTCCATATTTATGCAGTAATTCCAACAATGAAGTCTTGTTGCGTTACAAGAAAATAAACATTAAAGTAAACAGCTTGTTCTGTATTGAGATGATTAGAGGAGGAATTCAACAAAGGCTAGACTTCTGTCAGTCCTGTTAGGAGTTTATTATCCAGAGCTGTTGCAATAACAGTGTTATTTCAGTGGATACAGGCTGTTCAAGTTTCCTGGGATTTTAAGGTGAATTCATGTCATCCATTACTTTTGTTGACACTATAAATCTGTAGCATTAGAAAGGAGTGGGAAGAGATAAGTATGCTACAAATAGTACAAATAAATATGGAAGAGATCAGTTTAACCCCCTAATTCTTCTCGTATGAAAATCCATCTCCCTTCTTGATAGGAGCACAAAGATAAGATGGAAGAAAGAAACCACCCAATTTCCTTTTCCAGCCATACTGTGCACATTTTATTATGCATGCAGGACATCCTCTGAAGCTCTCAAGCTTTCACACTCTGTAGGTGCTCTCGGGTCTTTGAATGGTGGAGTTCAACACCACCAGTGCACACAGCAGAAACTGGGAACTTGCCCAATAAATTATTTCTTGTAGAATGTGATTTAAAATCGGTGTAATATATACTGCAAACATCCCTGAATTTATATGTGACTTGTGGAAGAAGTTGTGTTGAAATTTGCGGTTCAGTTGCAATTGTAGCAGATCTTCTCAGCACCTTTGCATTGATTACAGCTGGACATTTTTCTTCAAGTGCATTCCTCTTCTTTTTACTCTGAAAGGAGTTGAAGGAGCAAAAAAAAGGGCAGCAATGCCCCCAAGTTTTCCAAACTGATAGTAGAATTTTCCTATTTCCAATTTATTTCCCTCAGATAATTGTTTGCCATGAAAAATGTAGAAAATTTGTCTCCTGTTACATAGCTTCTAAACAGACTAATCTTTCTTGTTCATTGCATTAATTGCTTTGTTTTGTTAATATCTTTATAGTTACTCTACTTTTAATTATAGAATGAAACCTGTTTGTTCCCTGTCCTCTGGTAGAGGAAAAGCCATAGTAGAGATCTTATACCTGTATTCTCTGTATCAGGAAGAGTTCTGACGGTTATCTTACTGCCTTGGGTGTTTTTGACAAGTGAAAAGCTGCAGGACTCAAATCACTGGAAATTCAATTAATGGGGAGGAAATCTAAGCTACTGTCTGGAACAATGTTAGCAGAACATTCTCAGATATACAAATGGTCAAATGTGAGTCTTATGAGGGATGGAACTGAGTTGTGTTACAAAGGATTTGAGTGGCAGTCATTGCTTTTCATAACTGGAAATCAACTTGAACCTTTTAAGTAGTTTTTCAGGGTTTTGAGGTTTACTACCATCAGTACTAATGTTTCTCTTAGAAATCTTGGAATCATCCTAGTTATTCCAGCTTAAATGTGCAAGTTCAAAACATCTTGCCCCTTTGGGACATACACAGTGTTTTCATTATTGGATTGTGCTGTCCAATATACCTTTAGAAAAAATATTTATAAAAATGTGAAGAATCTGTCCAAATAGAGAGGAAATAGATGGATACTTACAAAAACATTAGAACACAATCCTGCAATTTCCTTCTTCTATTTGTAGGACCTGATTTGCGAACTGTTTGAGACCTTAATATCTCCTATCTTCAGAATCTTCCTTCCAAAGGCCCAAATTCAAAACAAGATGTTGAGATGAGGTGAGATGAGATGAGGTGATGCAGCCAGTCACCCTTAGGTAATTATCAGGGGACACACTTTGAATGCTTAGATTCCTTCTCTTCTATTCCACATGTACAGAGCCTGGCAGATGACACATCCACTCAACGCTGCACTTACTATTAAACACCTTTCAACAAACACAAGCAAAACCACTCTGCAATAGTAACACTAACTCCTGCTTCAGTGGAAGGCTCTTGCAGCTACGGGGAGGGGAATCATCAGCTGTGTGGGGAGCAGCAGCACTTCCTCCTGTGAGCATCTCTGCTGTCAGGACAGCTCCTTGTCTCACACGAGTGTTGGTGCACGCTGCATTTCAGCTCAGCTGGGAGCCCTGCTGCCCACTGAGCCCATCTCACCGCGCACAGCACAGGCTGACTGATGCCCTTTAAGGCAAATGTAGAAAGTTTGCTGTAAAACCTGATATAGCTCCTGATGTTGATGGATATGAGTAGTGAGAAATGTCAGTTCAGGATGAAAAGCTGCTGGTGAAACAGCGTCCTCTGAACATATTCCCTTGATACCACAACAGACTTCTGCAGTCTTGATTTTCTTGACATAGAAGCTGGTAACCAGCGGTCTAGATGTAACTTCAGTTACATTATTTTCAAACAGTTGAAAAGGCTTCAGCCTGATTTGCAGAGTGAATTTCACTCCTAGTGTGGAAGATAGTTGTTTTTGTGCTCTTTGATACATGGAATATGATGCATATACATGTATGAGTTCAAGCCTGTATGCGAGTCTGATTTTAACAATTGTGTATATGGGAGTAGGACAGACTGCAAAGCAGCATTCTCTTTAATCATCTCACTTTTACCTAGCCAATAAGCCAAGTGCCTTGGTAAGAATGCAGAAAGACCTCTATTAAACAGGTACAGATTTTAATTATGTCCTCAAAATATTAGACTTTCTCTAAAGAATTATACTCCCTGACCCTGAGAGTTAAAGGACTGTGTTAGTCCCTAGATTCTATCTTGAATGATAAATTACTTGTTTGTATAGAAGTTGATTGCATTTATGCTTTTCAAAAATACCTAGACATTGGATCCTGACTTTTTGCAAACATCTCTGATTTATGAAAAAAGTTTACAAAGAGAAAAAATTTAACCAATTCTACCTAAGGACATTTTAAATTATGTTTTGTACATCACTTGTTCTTAGTGTTGTTTTTAAGGAAGAGATTTTAAGCCACTATTTAAAAAAAATATTACTCTACTTGGATAGATTTTTAAAGGTAAGAACATGACTTCACATGCAAAAAAAAAAAAAAAGACAAATTGTCCTCAGAAGACATTTGGAAATTTTTACAAAGCTTTCCCTGTAAATGCTGTTGCTACATCTGTTCCTTACATACAGCAGTTTGTACAACAGAACTAGTTTTAACAAATGTTGAAGATATGTAGCACTTACCACATTCGCTGATCATTCATCAAATGAAAACTTTTACCTTAAAACTACCTTCTTTCATGCTGTAGGTATAGTGAAAAGCTAAAGAAAACAGAGATATTTTATTTGAATATTAATGAGGAATATTCCTTTGCTGCTCAAGGTCTTATGTAATGCCTAATAAGGGGTAAGAATAAACATTACTGGCAGTCATGGAATTTTCTCTCTCACCCTTTCTGTGGTGCTGAAATATTAGTTAAAAATGAATTATTGAGACAAAAATATTAGATTTATAATTATTTGTAAATTGCCTGGTTCATCTTGGGTGAATGGTTTTGGGACTGTTGTCTAAGCTTTTTACACAGACACTTTCTAACATACAATGAAGATAAAAAAACTTCTATAGGATATTTCGCAGAAAACTTAACTTTGGTGCTCTAAGTATTCTCCTCAGGATGCTGAAAATAACTAACGCTTCTCAATAACTTTTTTATTTGTTTATTTGTTTGTTTGTTTGTTTGTAGGTTATATTGGCATATTTAGTGTTCCTGGGCTAAGAAGAAAAAAGCTGTTTCCATTGCCTCTTGTAAATTCTATTTGTTCTGGGATTTACTAAGTGCCTTTCAAGCATGGCAGAAGCAACAGGATTGTGTGCAAGTCCATTGCCATAGTGAAGGCAAAGCCACATATTTCATGCAGTCACAGAGAGCCTGAGGTTGGAATGGACCTCTGGAGATCATCTAGCCCAGCCTCCTGCCCAATCAAGTCACCCAGAACAGGTTGCTCAAGAAATGTCCAGTTGAATTTTGAGTACCCCCAAGGACTAAGACCCCATAGCTTCTCTGGGCAGCCTGTGGAAAAAGGTAGAAAGTAAAAGTTATGTTGAAGAAAAACTTCTTGCATTTCTGTTTGGGCCCATTGCCTCTTTTCCTGTCACTGGATGCCACTGGAAAGAGCTTGGGTTCATCTTTTTCATTCCCTTCCACCAGGTATTTTTACACATTGATAAAATACTCCCAAGGCTTCTCTTCTCCAGGCTGAACAGGCACAGATTTCTCTCCACACATCAGATGTTCTGGTCCTTGAATCATCTTTATGGCCCTTCCTCAGGCTCTTGTGCAGGGGAGCCCAAATCTAGTCCCAGCACTTAAGATGTGTCTAACCAGGGCTGACATGAGGGAAAGGATCACCTCCCTCTACCCGCTAGCAACATTTTTCCTAATGGAGAGCCATTCCTCCTTGTTGTGTATAATCAGAAAATTTGCCAAAAGTGCCCTCTGTCTTGTTGTCCAGGCTATTAATGGAGATGTCACCTTCCTAGGACTGAGGTGGGGCTGACTGGCTTGTAGTTCCCCAGATGCTCCTTATTTCCATTCTAGAACATTGGAGCAATCTCCAGTCCTCAGGAATTTCCCTGAACACCTTGACAATTGAGAGTGGCCTTGCAATGACATCATCCAGCTCCCTCAGAGCTTGTGGGTTCATCCTGCCAGATCCCGCGTAAGTCCCACTTTGTTTAAATGTTGCCTAACCTGACCCTTCTCTACCAAGAGTAAATCTTCCTTGGTCCCTACCTTTGTTCAGGAGTCTGGGGTTCCTGAAGGCTGATCTTAAAAGGGTGAGACAAAGAGACATTCAGTACCTTAGCCTTTTCCCTCTCCTTTGTCACCAGGTCCCCTGCCCCATTCAGCAGCAAGCCCACATTTTCTCCAGTCTTTCTTTTGCTGTTTCTGTACTTGTGGAAACATTTCCTGTTGCCATTCATATCCCGCAGCAGATTTAACTCCAATGGATTTTTGGCTTTACTAACCCCATCACATGCTCAGACAGTGTCCCTTTACTTCTGCATAACTTGACTCTACTTCAACCTTGTATGTTTCCTTTTTGAGCCTGAGTTCAATCAGGAATTCATTGTTCAACCAGGCAGGTCTTTTGCCACCTTTGTTTGACCTCCCAACCATGGGAATAATTTCCAAACTGGTAGGTGGTGGTGCCCCAAAATCAACAAGTACTCCTGCACCTCTCTTCTCTCCAGAGTTTTATCCTATGGGAGTATCCAAGCAGTTCCCTGAAGAGGTCCTAGGCTGCTCTCCTGAGGTCCAGGGCTGGAAATTCTTTTATTTGTGTTGCTTCTTCCCCTCGGGATCCTGAACTCCAGCATCCTGTGATCACTGCAGCCAAAGCTGCTCCCAACCTTCACATGCCAAACAATCTCTCTCCTGTTTGTAAACAGGAGAGAGTTTGTTTGGCATGTGAAGGTTGGGAGCATGAGGTGCAAGAGAACAAGTCCCCTTGTTGGCTCTGTGATCATCTGTTTCAGGAAGTTATTATCAATACCTTTCAGAAACCTCCTGGATTGCTTGTGCACTGCTGTGGTGGCCTTTCAACAGAAAATGGGATATCCAGGAAGACCAGGGCCTGTGAGTGTGAGGATTCTTCTTTGAAGGAATGACCATCCTGTGCTCTCTAACAGCGAGGTTGCCCAGTCTCTTTTTTTGGTCAAGGTGTGTCTGCAAAATATTCTAGATTTAAGACAGCATATTTGTTTTTGCCAAGAATACCAAGCATGTCCACCTTTGTATCTGGGATAATAAAGTTCTTGTTGTGCAAAGAAATGTAACTTTTGGAAAGATGCACAGAAATATTTCCAGCATACGTGGCTGGCTTTCATAACCAAGCCATCAGTGCTCTGAAGGTAATCTAGAATATTCTGGTTCATAAACTCAAGGAGTGAAGGACAAAGCTTATCTCTGATTTTGCGTTCCCATTTGACATCTCTTATGTCTTTATTGGAATGTCTCTCCTGGACAACATCATACATATAGACCTCTACTCAAACCCTGTCCTTTGTGAAGCAAAAGAATTTCATAAGAAGTTACCTAAATTGCCTTTATTTAGTTACAAAGTGGTTTGGGTTTTTTTTTTTGTTTGTTTCTTTTTTTTTTCTTTGATAACTTCTGTCCCCTAAATGAAATGGGATGCGAGAAGGTATGGACTATCTCTGGTTTTGTGTTGCCACTTTCTTGGAGTAGTTCATGAGTCCTTTCATCTGCAGGATTAAACCTGCATTTCTGGTGCCCACAACCCCACCAAGGCTACTCCTGGGTCAGAGTGTTTGGTTCACGCCACTTTTTCTAGCTAGTGTGGCAGTGCAGCCAATACTCTCAGGACATGGTGTGCTCAACCCTACCACCTCTGGCTGGGGTTCAGTCTGTAAATGCAAAGCAAATCCTATTTGTCTCTGATAACATGCAGTGAAAGGCTTTTTGAGGTCATATTTTTTTATTATTATTCTATTTTAGAATATTTTCTTCATTGTGTTATGCTACAAGTGATTTCACTGCCTACCATATAGCAATACGATTACGATTTCTCTTGCAGCAAGTTAAATATCTTTGTGAAATTTATTAGTAATTCATAACTGTGTCTATTTATTTTGATTTAATTTTTTATTTTGAAATGAAATTAACTCAGAGATTACATGGGAATAATTTTTTCAGGGGATTAAATTTGCATTTTTGTATTTTTTTCTAAAGTTTTCCAAAGTGATAAGCTTAAACTGCCATTAGATTTCATTAAAACATGCCAGTAGTGTGACCAGTATTTTTAAAGACACAGAAAGGCAGAAAGAAAAATCTATCTGTCCTCAGTGGTTAATGATCAAATAGAAATAATCTTATTGATTCTGAAGTAACTAAATTATAGTCTTTGGATTTTGCGCCCTCTATTCAGGTTCAATTATTTGTAATTTAAACATTGTTTTTAATTCTCACTGCGTTGATCCCATGTCTTAAAAGCACATTCTAATAAAATGCAAAAATGGGAGTTGATGTGTCTTTTAATATTTCTATTGATGCAATGAATGGGGTCACTTTTGAGCTGGGTCACTTCTGATGCAGTTCTCATTTCTGTAGCTGCAGTACTAGATTTTGACCACTGAGTGTCAGACATTGAATAAACTTTTGACATTTTTTACCTTATTGTTTCACCCCTTTCCCTCTGCAGCACAGTGTCAAAAAGAAAAGGTTGTCACATATTTTCCTATCTCTGCTTTAGCAACAAAAAAATATCGCAATTGTTTGATAGATTAAATTCCATCTCTCAGACAGAAAGAGAACAAATTTGGGCTTGCTAAAAAGAAAGCTTTAAAGCACACACTACAAGTGCCTTGCTATATTTGTTACTAGTGGCACAGAATTGCAGAAACTTGTATTTTACTGATAAGAGTTTGTGTGGGCAGCTGAACTCCTGCTCATGATGTCTCTGTTGTATACTGTTTGTTTCTCCTCAAAACCAGAGGATAGACGTCACCCTAAATTACTTCTTGGGATTATTCTGAGGTTTATTAGCTGGGACTGTGAGATGAGGATACCCCCATGTCTGTCTCTATTACGTGCTAAGGGTATGTGTATCTGTGCTGCACAGCTTTGGTGAGGGCTTTAAGTGTTTCTTGGCGGAGACGCAATTCAAACAAAGCAGCAACTTCTTTGCTAGTGCATTCGGTTTCCTTTTCCTCTCAGCTTTTAACTATTGAAAATACACAGATGAAACACTGACATAAGGCCCAACCTTATGGGGCTGTGGTTGCTACCTTGGCGAATCTTCAGAGACACAGCTGAGGGCAGAGCTCGGTATCAGGGAGATAATACTCATTGCTGTGTTAAAATGAAAGGACACAGTTGAGGCAGCCACCACTGCAGCCAAACAGAGCTGCTGCTGAAGTAGCTGTCTACTTCAGCTTCTGTTATTCTTTTCATTGTAAGTCTCTGCCATTCAGCTGATCAACATCTGCTGATCTTACACACCTGTCTTGCTCTCTTGGTCCTTTCCCCTAATGTGTCTGCGTGATAAAAAGAGGGGTATCTCACATTGTGTTGCAGAGGAAATGGAAAGGCAGAAAAAACGTGGAAGAATTGGTAAGAACTGAAAATCTGGGACATCCCAATGACTATGGCTGGGAGCAGAGGGAGAATCTCCAGCGACACAGGACAGACAGGGGGAGGGTGCAGGCGCAGGGGACACAATGGTTAGGTGTGCCTATAGTAGATGTAAAATCCTCACCTTTGTTCCAACTTGTGCAGAAGAAAAAATTACAGTTCTGTGCAATGAACCTTAACTACAGGGAAATATCTAAAGCAGCATTGCCTTTGCAGCCTTAGGTCTGTTACTAATGGATGTTTAGAAGTCTTGGTAATGGCCACTTAATGTTTTTTTTGTGAGCTCTCCAAAGGAATTTGGAGAACTAGGTGGAATTTCTATTTTTGCTACAGAGGTAAGATGCTATACGGCCAGAGTTATGCATATGATTTTTTTCTAGTTTTCTCTGCTACATGATGTTGTAAAGTGTTAAACGCTTTTTGGAAAAACACTTGAAAGGCAATCAACTAAACTGGGCCCAAATGTTTTTGTGCCTCAGCTTCCTCCCCTTCTGCAAAGGATCTTTGCTCTCATCGCTCAGCCATACTAGAGAGATAAATTCATAATGACTGTAGATCAGTTGCTCTGACATCATCACAGAAAATTCCAGGAGGTAAAGCATAACCTCATACTTGATATAACATTAATCTGTGACACTGCAAATAAAGTGTGAGCCATCCCTTGGAAGGAGGTATATAAAAAGGTTGAATAAAAGTTTGCACATCAGCTGTTTTGTGCATCAAATGAGCCTGGGATATGATTTATGGCCATATCACATTGCGTACTCCATCACACAACAGAGTATTTCACCTCATACATTGCTTATAGGCAAAAGGGTTGGATAAAATTTAGACAGACAGCTTTTTTTTTTCCCTCTCCTTTTTATAACTTATCTCAAACTCTTCTTTTAACATGATTTTTAATCTCACAGCCCAACTGTGAAAAGGCAGCTCCTGCTTTCCTAAGGACAGGAAGTTGGTCAATTCACTGTCCACTGAGAACAAAAGTTTTCTGACAATGTTTTCCTCAGTAGTGCTCTCTCTTCTTTTTTCCATTTCTTCATCTATCAAACACTAGATAAGTTGCTTTCAGAAATGCAGCTTTCAAATTTAAACTGGTTTGTGCAGCACTTTCATCACAATTCAGTCCTTTTTAATCGGATCATTTATAAAATTGCCCAAGGAAGAGCGTTGTTTCCAAGAAGTATGAGTAAGATGCCATTATGAGGATCTAATAACAAACCCAAGAGTTTTCACTCAAAAAAGGATAGTCTGATCTGGCCTGGAACCACTATAAACACTAGTAAATAGTTAAAATCAGTCTATTGAGTCGGAGAGGACAGAAAGAAATGCTAGGCTGCAGGTTTGTCTCCCTAGTGAGAAGAGTTTTCCATATTGTCTGCTGCCTACATGAAGGCAGCCTGAAGGCCCAATATGCTTACTTCATTCAGGTGATTTTGTGGCTGCCTGCTCTACAAGACAGTTTACATTTTGCCTTGGCACTCTTTGTAAAGGATTCCTGAACAGTGCAGTGTAGACTTCAAAATACCCTGTGCAGTCCCCACAGGGAGACTGACCCTCTGTCACAGGCACTGTCTAGCTTTTTCCTCTTCAAGAAAAAGAGGGGCTCTGAGGCAAAATATAAATGTTACAATGAACAAAATAATTAACTGAAAATTTAATTAGACAGGAACAGGGCCTTAATGGTGAAAGCCTGGCCTGCTAGCACATACTCTGACTTCAGTGGGGTTGCAGTTCACATCTCTGGTTGTAACAGGTACAAACAAGAAGTCCAAAGGTAGAAGCAGATTACACAGACTTTTAATATTTGAAAATGAATTGAAATGCTTGATGTCACAGGATCCGGTGTGTTTTCAGAATGGGCTATAGAGATAAAAATAGGAAACTTGCATTTTGCTTCTGCTTGCACTAAACAGGACTGAGAACAGATGCAGGTGGCTTTTGGTTCAAATCTGCAACCTGCTGGATCCCACTGAGCTTTATCTCAAGATTTTGGTGGTGTGAAAAAGGCAATTCAGACCACTGCCCAGAGAGTAGCACACTTTAAAAGGTGGTAGAGAGAATCTCCTTCCCTTGCTCCTCATCCCTTAAACGTCACATCTGGCTAGAAGTTCTGCTGCTCTCTGTAGGTTTGCCTGAGTCTGCAAGCAGAGGTAGCTTTTGGAAGACAGGAAGGCAAATAGTTGAAACAGTGAACACAATAACCTCTAATCAATTTAGACAGGACACTGTTGGTCTCTGTGGACTATTTCGAAGAGATCTCAAAGGAGAGCTTAAAAAGGCAGCTTTATTGCCTGGAGGCTTGACAGAAGTTAACACTTCTCCTTGAAAAGCGCAAGTCAAAATGGATGAAAATTGCTACATCTAAAGCACGGATGACTTTGGTGGATGAATCACTAGGAAAAAACTTTACAAACTGTTTTGCAAGAGGACAAGCCTAGAGAGCTCCCTACTGGTCTTTAAGTACCTTTGAAGATGTTTTTTTCAGTATTGCAGTAATTGTGAAAATGACAGCAATGGTGTCAAGCCAGTTATACATTTTGCTTTGTAATAAAAGCCACGTAAATCTCTGATACTGAAGTACTATGGAATGCCAAAATCTCCTCCACAAAAACAAACAAAGGTAGTTAGCATCAGGTCAATTAAAATATGCTTGGATGTTGTTTTTTTTTAAACTTTTAAATTCTTTGTGATGTAAACAAAATAAAGAAATTAACTTGGGAATAAAATTATTTTATTTTAAATCCCATATAAATAGGATCTTAGAGCAGTTTCAAGATTAGAATTCTTTCTGAGATCAGAAAAATTATAAAATTATCTCAGGTCCAATTTTGACTATTCAATATTTTAGAAACAAACAAAAAAAAATTGTCTTAACAGCCTCTCAACTACCTCTGCTCACCCTTAGCAGCCAGGATTATATTATTTCTCCCAGTAAGTCTTGCAGTTGAAGGTGAGATACTACTGAGCTGCAGGCAGGTGTCCATTGTAGCTCACAAGAGTTTTTATTAATATGAAGTTCCTATGTAGTGACAGCACAAAATGCATCCTTCCAGTTTCCATAACAGAACCCATTTCTGAGCAAAGGTAACATGCAGAAATCCCACTGTTTGTTATGGGGCGCAATCAGCCAGACAGACCAGGGCAAAAAGGGCTTATTTTGCAGTAAGTTAATTTGAACAGAAAACTATTTTGGATTGAAATCTAATCAAGTGTTTGAGACAGTTCTGTTTGGAAAGGGCAGATGATTTTCACTTTGAATTGCTTCATTGCAAAATCTCTGCCAAATTATCTTGCTGGCAAGATGGAGCCACCTGGCATTTTTGAATGGCTGCTGGGAGAGGCTGCATGCCAAAAATTTGCCAGACTGAAGTGATTAGTTTTAAAGAACTTGGCCTATGCTGTTCTTTCTCTATGCAATGTCCTCGGGTCCCTCAATCCAGGCAGATTCCTGCACATTATCAGGAAGGATATGGAGTTTTTGGAGTTAGAGAGGATGCTCTTGCAGCTGCACTTCTGGTCACCATGAGGTAACGTGGCACATTTCTGGTGTTCCCAGGAATCTCCCTGCTTTTTGCCTTCCATCTTCTGCTATGAAGTATTTGTTGAAAGGCAAAGGTTGTGCATAGCTGCCTTTCAGTTTTGTGGAGTCATTATACTTCTGGAAGTGAGAAGGTTGCTATGCTGAGAGGCCACAATGGGAGGCACAGTCATTCTTGGCTCTACATCCATTGTGAACATCCACAATGCAGAGGCTCCTGCACAACTGATTAGGAGTGACCTTTGTTAGAGGACGTTTTTTCCTTGGCAAATATGTAGGTTTGATAAAGCTCCCACATGCTGAATAATGACCCAAGGCCAAGCACCAATTAATAGTCTAGTTTATAAATGGAGAATGCAACAAAATCTGCCTTTTAGCCTTTGAATAGCAAGCCTGCTTTAAACAGTCAAGCTTTAAACAGCTTGACTGTTGTCTTTTTAAATTCACCTAGAGGATCTGTGGGCTTTAGCTCATTGCCTCTGTGGATCTCTGCACTCCCGGGCAAGCTTTCCAGGACCTTGGTGTAAAAGAAGCTTAGGCCTGCTATTTGTGTATTACTGAAACTTCTTTCAAAACTGCTGTGACAAGTAGAACAGCACCATTATAAAGCAAGAATTTTGGGAAATGTGCCTTTGGAACTTTTTAGGAAGGAGGAGGAGAGACCATCTGTTTTGCTTGTCACAATTCTTGTTTGTTTAAGATGTGAATTGCCAGAAATGTGGAAAGATTGGGTACAACGACAAGTGATAGAGTAATTTTCACACTGGACTTATGGGAAGCATGTGTTGTCCATCTGTGTGATTCTCATTTTATGCAAATTTAGGAAATATAGTCTTATGTCTAATTGTCCAAAGGTAGTTCTGAACATTCAAATAGAGGAAAGATACCACGCCATATCGTCAGTAGGCCTTCCTTTGGCTCCCTAACATGCCAGTGCAGAATGCTGCTTGTTTGAAACTACAAATCATAATAAACATTTATATTTAGAACCCCATAAAATAATGTTTCAGGGTCTGCAAAACACTTCAGACCCATGCTTGGGTTTTCCTGGAAGTGGAACAGGATGCCACAATTTTCCTGGCCTTCCTAAGCAGGTGTTACCAACCTGCCCTGAGTCACGTGCTGGTGCCTGCTGGATCCTGCTGCTGGGGGAATACTAGAGGAGCCTGGTGAGAGTTTGCAGGCTAAAGAATACATAGCTGTGTATGATTAAAGCTTAAACAAGCTTAAATCTGAGCTTCTGGGAAGAGGCTTTAATTTAAGGTTGATTTTGGGGGAGGAAAGTGTTTATTTGCCTTCTTAAAAAAGAAATCACACTCCATGGAGGGTGATGGAAGTTTTACCTGGAGCATATTGCATTTTTCAGAGCTCGTGAAAATGATGCTTCCCCTTATCTACCCTAAGCAGTTTCATTGAATAGGTCCCAAAAGATACACTTTCCCCTGTCTTTTTTCCTTTTTATCAGTTCATGATTTGTCTACACACTGCAAACAATCCTGTATTTTTTTCACTCAATGTGGCATCTGGAAATGTGACTAGAAAAAATTTTTAATTCTACTGTCATTAGAGTGCAAGAATTCCCAATTTAAAATACACTTTTTTGAGAGTGTTCAGTCAAGGATTGCTTCAGTGCTTGATCTTGTAGAAAGATAAAAGAGATTCACATGCAGTGAATATGAGATTCAGCTTGGAATTCCTATTGGAAGTTCCCATGGAAAATTTTCCTTTGTTGGTATTTCTTTAAATTGTACAGTGCCAGCAGTACCAAAGATTTAGGTTTGTGCATTGTTGCTCACTGAACCCTCTTTAGACAGATACCTTGGTTCAATATACAGGCTTTCAGGGTTTTTTAACTGTCTGTTGTCATTTGGATGATTTCAAGGCGATTCCCATCTGTGATTTTAAAAATACTCTATTTATAATATAGTGTATCATTAAATCAGAAAAAACCCAATCACTCAAGAAGACAATTTTTTTTTAATAAATAGCAATATAGTGATGGTAATGGTAATTTGTAAACACACTGATTCTGACTCCTTGAAATCTGTCTGGATTTTGAGGAGAGCTCTTTTGTATTTGTAAGCAGAATGGAAATGTCATTTATAATGCTTGTGGGTCAGTTCTGTGATATCTGATGTCAGAAAGGCTATTGATGAATATGGGAAAGACAGTGTAGCAGGACTCCAGGTTTTGGCTGGGTCAAGAATACTGCTATATATAATAAATCTCAGACACTTTTAGGTGTATGAAGCAAGGTATATGGTGTAGGAGAAATTACCTGACTAAAGGGAAGATAGGGACCATCACATCAAAGAAAATGAGAGATTAAGCAGAACCTTAGCTTGCTGTGGGTCTCACATGATGAAGGGACAGAAACCAGAGAAGTTAGGTCTTGTGTACCCAGCAGGACAAGAAAGAGAAGCAGGGAAAAGAGAGAAATCCATATTACATTTACTGAGGTAGAAATCCACGTTTCCTAGAGCAGCACTTTATTCGGAGAGGACTCTGAGAGAAGGAAAATTGAATGTGTTTTCTTTCATCCAGCAAGATTATTTAATAGGTAGGTTTACTGATTTTCAGGTGGGAGAGGCTGGCAAAATGTTTCAAAACTCTTTTGGTGGCAATATCAAGCTAGTTTTGGCGGAGGTGGGAATCAAAGGTGGAGGAGGACTTAAGGAAAAGGAAAAGTTAAGGTGACAGAAGAGAGATGCCCCTGTGCAACTCAAGATGAAAGGACTCAAAAGTGAGGAACTGCAGCCTTGTTATTTTTTTCTCTGTGTGTTTGTTTGTCTCAAAAGCTGAGCTCTGTTTCAGCTTTCTACTGAAATGTGCCTTATCTTGAGGAAAGACTGGTCCAGCCTTAATTATCTTAGGAAACTGGAAACCCTATTTTTTTCCTGTCCTAGAGTATTTTTTAAATGCATCTCATGGTGGATGAGTGCAATAAAGCTTATAAAATTCTTAGATAAATGTACTTTGAGCTATAAAAGCTGTAAATAGTAAGTTATCTGAATATGGTACAACTGTATGTTTAAAAATTTTAAATGGAATAGTCAAGTATATTTTATATGTGGCTGCCCAGTAGAAGCTACTTCATAATTAAAATTTTTCTCTTGTCAGTGTATGCAAAATACATTTTAAATAGAGTTAAATGTAATTTTACGGTTTCTAGGTTTGAAGAGGAATTTATATCTTTAAGACAAACACAGCAGCCAATTTGCAACAAGCAATAACTTATCTTTTGATACTGGAAATTTGGTGTCTGAAGGAGTGAACTGCAGTACTAGTGCTGCTTCCCCCTTCTTTGGATTATGTAAGGATGCATTTAAATGCTACCTGACTTGCTGAAACCTCTGTGCTTTCTTCTGATGCTTTCATCGAGCATTACCTCGTTCATGCAAAACAAGGAATTCAGGAAATTTGAATAAACAACTTGTAGCTGTCCATGTTTTCAGTTAGTATGTTTTAATCAAGCAATGTTGAGTTATATGTTGCTATGTTACTGCTGTGTCTTTGTCTTTGCTTGCCTTCAACAGAAATAATTTTTCCCAAAGCTGCACCATGCTCCTGCCACACTGCAGTGTGCTGTATAGATGTGTCCTATAAGCAACTTAGCTGAAGTATCTCTGTGTTGTAAGCTGATTTAAGGAAGCAGGAAAGAAGAGGTACACCTCCTCTCTTCCACACCCAAAATATTGTGGAATCTACATCAACTTCAGAAATTCTTGCATGTTGCTGGAGGTGGTGGTGGTTTTAGTTTTCACACCAGAAGTAATTTAATTTCAGCACTTAAAGCCCAAAAAGCTCCAACATATTGCTAGCGTGCAAAAATTCCATGTGTGCTAAAAAACAACAGCATATGGTTGGGTGGAGTGTGACCAAAATGAACATAGTTATCACATTGTGAACTTTCTTTTTACAGACTTGATTAAATAAGGAAGAGGGGGGCAAAAGGGGGGCATCTAGGACGAGAACCTGGAATCCTCTTAGAGTCTGTCCTTTCAAGTGCTGTGTAGTGAATAGAAAGGTTCATCTTGCATAAACTGTGGTTTAAAATAGGAGACTGACATTTCATCTGAACATGAACATGCAGACAAAGGAAAGGTTGAAAAATGCAAGATGTCTATGGGGTGAATAGTTATAGAATTGTAGGATATGCAGGCCACAGGGGAACTTCCGCCCTCCCTGTTTGCTCTTAGAAATTAAGTAGATTGGGATTATTTGGTTTCAATGGGGTAGAACAAGATTTAAGAGGGTTAATTTGATGGGACTATGTGTTTCAGGATGTTTAAACCTTACCATCATTTCTTCTCAGCAAAATTGCATGCTGAGGTGATTGTAGAAACAAATAACTTAAGTAATCTCTGATTGTGACTGTATATATATCTGAAGTGATTTTTTTTTACTCTGGTCTCTTTTCTGTTGAGTATTTGAGACCTTATCAGGTTCCCATATAGGAATATCTAAAAATTGCGCAAATCAAAATCAGAAATATTTCTGGAAAGTTGGGTCCAGATACTTGGTTTATCCTTCTGAATCCCTGGTGGCGAGGTTGAAACTCTTCAAGACAGTAATATCAAAAAGCTCAAGTGACTAATATTAATATGCAGTTGTTTTGTGTGATTATGTGGCTGCACCTAAAACCCCTCAACTGAGTGTGTCTCTCTTGAGTCGTTTTGAATGTAGGATGCCTGTCTAGTTTACTTTGCTCTTGTCTGCCTTTTCTGTGCTCTTCTGGGTGTAAATATACCAACAGAAGCAGAATCCTTATTTTATGGCACATCACATACTATTCTATCTGTTTTTCAGGTGTGAACATGATGGCAGCTCACCTTTGCCAGGTGGTGGCCTTTGCAGGCTATTTTACTGCCCAGTGCTTGGCTCTCTGCACAACCAGCACTGTTTCCCTCTGGGTGGCCAGGGAAGATGCCTTCAATTCATATTCCCAGTCAAACTATGTCATTTCTGCTGCAGAGGCTGAACACCATTGCTGGGACAGGTGAGCTATAAGATGCTAAAATGTATCTTTCTTTTCTGCATGCAAGTCTGTCAGATGGTTAAAAGTTAAAAGCAGTCCTAGTTTGGCTTTGTTGTTGGGTAATTGGTGATTTCTGTGAACTCTGTAATATACTCTGGTTTCTAATAGTGAATTTGTTCATGCTTTTTGTCGTTCCTTTTGTCTTCTCAAGTGAATGGTCATCCTTGAGCAGCCTTAAAGATTAGAGCTTGGCCCAGTTTTCTTTATGTTCTTGCAAATGACAAAATAACATTTCACATAAAAGTCTATTCTTCCAATTTCAAAGCTAAGAACCGAAAATTACTTTGGATGACTTTGCAACTTTGGAAAACCTTTTATTTTTGCCCAGAAAGGCCATTGCTCATGTTAATTATTTTGGACAAGACAAACTATCTTTTTCAGGAGAAAACCCAGGTTATTCTGCAGAACAATAGGGTCTGTCAGCATGTGACAAGGCTTCCATATCTCGAGGGGAGGATCCAGTTGATGCAACAAAATGTCAATCAGGATGTAGAGCTGCAGGAAGTTAACTCATGCGTACTCCAGGGTTGTCCAGATCAGATGAAGAAAGTGCCAAAAGAGCTTACCCATCATAACCAGCTGAGAGATGAGCTTTATGTGAAAGACAGGACAGCTTGGGGGGCCCTGAATGGGGATCTCAAGAGATGTGTCCCTCAAGGGACAGAGACACGCTTCATGTCCTTGTACAGTCACTTGACGTGAAAATACTAAATAAAACATACAGAACCCCCAAGAGGGCATTTCATCAAAGAGCCCGAATGGGAATTATCCAGCCTTTTAGCAGGTGTAGGGCCCTGCCTGAAAGTGGCATCATAGATGTCTCCTGAGTCTTCCCAGCGAGCCAGTAATGGATCTGCAGCTTGCCAGATAGTCTGTCATAGGCTGTCAGCCACGGCTGGGAGGAGGGACGGCAGCCTCTTTTGTTCCCATGTCAAGCATGCAGAGAAGGGACTCCTAAGTAGATAATTCAAGGGGAAACAGCTGCTGAGTTCTCAGTTTTCCATGACTCTCTAATTTTGCTTTCTTCTCTTAACGTATTTGCCTGCTGCTGGATGAACGTCATGTGCTGACAGTCCAACAAATAAAGAAATGCTATAAACTTCCTTGAAAAACTACAGTGGAGTGTAGCTATTTTGATGCTTATGGGAGAGCAAGTTGAAAAGCTTTCTTGAAATGAAACCTATAATTTCTAGAATATGTGGGGCCATGGATGGATAATTTTAAACTCCTGTAAAAGGGCACGCTCACTTTGTTTCCCTAGTCCTGTTTTTTCAAGCCAAAGAGAGTATTACAAACTCTTCTGGTTTTGTGATTGTGAAGGAATTTTTTTCCTCTTTTAAAGACCCTCTGTGCTTGATGTCACTTGAATATATGAATATATAATATTTCACTTAAATAAATGAATATGTAATATTTCACTTAAATAAAAGTTTGAATTGTGGCTTGAAAACACAAATCCTGTGGACATAAAAAGGGAGACTGTAGGTAAACAACCTTTCCCATCTGATTAATGTCACATAACCTTTAGGCTTGCATCAGCCTTCTCACTTGTAGATTTCGGATATTTTGGTTGAGCGTACTTAGGTGTTTATATCACTTGGCAAACTGCAGAAACGTCCACTCCAGTAACAAAAACTTGTCTTGGACGACTATCTCTGTGAGAAACTGACTGGCTTAACCAAAGCTATATAAACACAAACACCTCTTACCTTCTCCCGCACCGTTGCTTCAATCCTGCCTCTGACTGAGCGTGAAAAATTTGCGATTCACGATTTGTGACTGCTCTGAGGCGGGCTGGCCTTGGCGCAGGGCTGTTTCGGGGGCTCTCTTTTGGGTTAGCTGTTTCTGGTGTCTGTTTTTGGCCAGCCCCGCGCGGGTCCCGCGCCGCGGGTGCTGTTGCGCACGGCGGCCAGCAGATGGCGCCATTGGACCGGGCAGGGCGGGCAAAACCTGCTTCCTTCGCTCCCCGACACACCCGTCACAAAGGTGAGGACCGGCACAGAGTTAGCTGGGTGGTTTATGTGTGTGTGCTCCAGAGGAATGAAGGTTGAAGGCAAAAGAGTATGTTCGTGTTGTCGAAAAGCTTTCTTGTTTGCCCCTTTTGACAGGCTGCAGGGCAGGAGCCGCTGTTCCCGTGTTTTGGTTCGAGACAAGAATGATGTTATGGCCTAAGCTCCACAGGGTGGTCTCAGAGCACACAAAATTGTTTTCTTCAGGATGAGATCAAGAAATCCTTATGCAAGAAGCGCAGAAGACGGTCACACTCCAAACACATCTGTTGCAGCTGTTAAGGCTCTCAGACTGCAAACAAAGATTTGAGACTTGACTGAAGAAACGTCCCCCAAATTTTTCAGTGTGGATACTCTTGGTTCCAACTGTTTCACTGTATGGATCTACTCCTTTCAGGCTGTAATAAATGTTAATTTTCATATAACCTAAACTCTCTGTAATGTCAGCTGACAGAGATAGTGGCCCATAGGGGAAAATGAATGCCTCCAGTTTCGATACTTGCCTTTGCATCAAGTAGGTGATGTGGATAAACCCCATGGTGATGAAAGGCTTCTGGTTTCCATATACACGGAGGCAGTGTGGGCATCTTGCTGACTCTGCCACTTATAATTTGCACTACTGGCTGTTCAGAAAACAGATTCAGGAAATAAATTGTTTTTTTCTTTGTTGTTTCACTTTTATGGCATGGTCTCAGGCTTCCCACAGACTCAGGAAGGTGTTTCTGTGTGAGGTATGCTGAGTTATGCCAGTTTTGAGGCTTTTTTCACCCTCGCCTTAAGCTTGTTACCATTCCTCTTTTAAATCCAAAGCAAAAGCTGTGGAGACACATTGAGAAATTTGTTCTCATCTGCACTCCTTTGAAGAAAACCCTCAAAGTACAGAGATCTAGAAAATGGTGGTGCTTTCATTCTGCAAGCTGGCATCACTTACTAGCGCTGGTATTTTTTGTTATAGTCAACCTTCAAATATACTATTTCTGGAAAGGAAAGTTTTAGTTGCTGGGTAGAAGAGAGTTAATGATCCTGGATTTATTTAAAGGTTATATTTTCTATATTCATGTAAAGTTATACTCAGTGGTGCATAGGGATGAGTGGTAAAATCTGTGAAGCCTCCAACAACTTGGTGAGTGGGCATCCAACACCTCCTTGCTAGAACATATTCCAGGATCATTGCAAAATACATTTAAGGAAATTTACAAAGTCTAAAATCCTGGAAACAGGAACTACCAAATTTGGGCTTCCTGTATTATTTTCACTCTTGCTGAGGTGTCTGCTGCAGTCATGGCTGGGGAAAGGATTTCATGTGATATTTCTGTGACTGTGCTGCCAATGCTGCAAGGAGGATGCAGTAAGGCTTCCCAGACAGCTGTGATTCCAGCCTACCCCAACTTCTTCAGGTGTCTGACTTTTTTACTGTAGCTCTTAATCCTTCAGTTGAGGGTCTTTGGGTGAGATGTCGTTGTGCTTTTATGGAATAATTGAAATAAGCAGTAAAACAAAAATTTCCGTAAGAATTAACCAGGATTGCTCATGTGCTGAAAATTAATCATGATAATGAAATGTGGTTGAATTTAACCTTGATTTTATTCTGTGAACAAGAGTTTTATTTGAAATAACATTGAATGAAATTTTATCAAATTATTCTTTCATTTAACTATTACTCTGCTTTCCTATCTAGGTATTTTGAAGGATCACAGCAAACCTGGAAAGGAGTCCTGTGTTCAAAATGGTACTTAAATAGTTAAGATGTGTTCCATTATTTAACTGGGTATCTTATCAGGGTGGCTTTGACTTGTTGGAAAAATGAGTCAAAAAATACTGTCATTTTTCAAAATGCTTTGTTTTTAGTGAATATAAGTTGCCAATGAAATGTTACCCTCTGAGCCTAATTTGTAATACTCAAGGATATGTGACAAAGAGCTTGTTTAGGAAAAAAAAAAGGTTTTTTATGTTTTATTCCTAAAGATGGATTGAAGGAAATATGTTGAAGGCAAGTTGTGCCAGCACTGCTTAACCTGCTAGTATCTTGGAGATTACTTCTGCTGGCTTTGTGGGCCTTTTCAGCACGATCCTTGAAAATGCTAATTAATTTCAGGATTGCTGTGTGTGTGATATGCTTTGACATACACAGCAAATTAATAATAATATAATAATCTTTCCAAAAGAATTTTGAGAGCAATTTATAGTTCATGCCAGATGTCAGTTGACTGAGTAATTTAACACACTTGTGTAACTGAAAAGTAATAGCTTTTGCGAGCCTGCCATGCTGCTTATGGATATGAATGACAAAATTTATGGGTTTTTAGCTATGTGCATAATCCAAAAACATTCACTCCCTCTTGCAAGGAATAAGCAGTACCAGAAGTGAATGTGTTTTAATCATCTGAAACATATAGCCCAAATGCTATTTTATTTGTTTAAACCGGGAAAAGACATAATTCCTCTAAAGGAAGTGCTGTGAATGCAAGACCAAGAAAATTGTTCTTGTCCTATCAGTAGCTGCAGAGACCATATCTCCATGAAAGTCGTTAAAGCAGCAAAGACAGCACTGTCAGCTTAGAAATTGTGCTAGAAGATATACTAAGCCTCTGGCCCTGGAATCTAAAGTGCTTCTTGCTGTGTTTGTGCCCAGTGTAATGCCCTTGAATCTTGCAGGTTTAGACCTAGATGTGACCTGGGGGTTTAGGGAAACCACGAGGATCCACCTTTCCAGGCTTGAGCTGCCTGGAAACCATTCAACCTGAGAGCAGATAGAGAGAGAGGCATCTCTGGGAGGAGGTTCTTCCCCAAAAAGTAGGTGGATGGATTGCTTCTTGTGCGGAACCAAATCTAAGCAAGATTAATATCTCTGTCCTTTCATGAAAATGATGAAAAACTACTGAACTGAATGGAGGGGGCTCCCTTTACTGCTCAGGAAAAAGACAATTTCACATTGATCCTGCAAGTCATGACACTGGGCATTTGTAATTTTTTCCAATTTTGCAAAAAGTGCCATACATATTTGTTTTTCTTTTGATGCCTAAAGATTTTTAGATTTTTCCATATACGTATAGTTTTGTAGATTTTAATATATAGTTGTATAATTTCTAGCACTTTCTTATCATTTCTCACACTTCAGAACAACAGCTAACACTTTATGTCACATTCTTGAAATTCTGTTTAGTCTTATTTTCAAGAAAAGAATTTTTAACAAGAGCTCCCTGTTTTGCACAAGGACTTGAGAGACGCAACAAGAAATAGGGCAAAGAAGCTCCTGGAGAGTCTCCAAGGGGCAGACCCAAGAGTGGGTTACCAGGGCAACTCTTCTCCTATTGGATGTACCTTCTAGATACACTAATTAATTAGACTTATAAAAATTGTGAAGATCTCATGCCACGTGTGCACATAGCTATATTTGTGCACCTGCAAGCTTTCATCAAAGGGATGCTCTTTATATTACCACTTTTAATATTGTTTGGAAAGTCTTTCTTTCAATTCTAGGCAACAGTTCCACCATTTAAAGTGAAACAACTCCCTCAGTTCTGGGCTCTTCATAAAATGTTTTAGAAACTCACGTCCACAGTGCTGCATTGTGATGGTTCATCCTAGGGTAATGGAGTGTCAAAACATTCCTGACTGTCCACTCTGCTACCAACTCCATCTCCATTATCCCTATTTTTTCTCTCTGAGAAAGGACAAGCCATGCAAGGACCCATTCAGGTTGAGAAATGCAGAGCTTGTTAAGTTAAATGAAATGGGTTCACCACCTTGGAGTGTAAGGAAAGGAGCTACAAGCCTAGTTTCTGCCTGCCTGGCTTCCTCCAGCTGGGTCTCTGTGATCTCAGCTCCAACAGAAACTGAGTGTGCTGGGTTAAATATTGGGTTTTATTTTCTTTTTATGTTTGTGTTTGTTTGTTTATTTGTTTGTTTTAAAAGGTGTTTGTGCTTCCCCTGTAGTCTTAAAAGTAGCAACTAACTTGCTTAGATTATTATACCCAGGAATTTCCCATGCATGCATTTAGACGCCCAAATACATCTTCGAATCAGAGTCAACAGGCAGAAGCCAGGTGAGGTGCAAGGAGGAGGATGGTAAAAGAATTGGTTTAATCAAAAAGGGATGGGAAGTCGGGGAACAGTACAAAACCATATCACCTGCTTCACTCAGCCTCCTGCACTGAAATCCCACTGATCTAGAAGATCTGTTACTAATATGCAGAAGAACAAGGGTACATACGATCAATGGCATCTCCAAAACACTTTACAAGGATTATGAATGAGCTGGGTTGTGATTGCTCTGTACCATTTTTTCAGCTTCTCACAGCTTTGATATCTATCAGTTTTTTTCATCTAAAGATAGCAGTCAAGAAGCTTTTGAGAGTAACCTACACATGCAGAGCCCAGCTGGGAGGGACCTTGGCTTTGAAGGACCTTCCACAGCTAAGATAAGAAAATAAAGAGTTACAGCATATGCTAAAGTTGTTTTATTAGTAATTTTCCACTTTTTCATTGGGAACATTTGACAGGGTTATCCTATTGACACGTTATGGAGAACTGCAGGACTCTTGGGGAGTTGGTTAGAAAACAGTTTTTGTCATCAGTACCCAGCTAGGAGCTGATGGTCTTTAAAGAATCCCAGTCCATACACGCCCCGTGAGCCAATCACAAACAAAACCCGGAAATATTTTCTCATGTGCAGAAGCAGGGGATTGATACAGGGACAGTGAGGGTAATGTTGTAGGTGCTGCTCAGACTTTATTGCACGAGGTGATACAGCACCTTAGCAGGACACAGACTGTCCTGTTATTTCTTCTTGAAAAGTTGTGCTGCAGACAATGCAAGAGGGCCCTGTGCATAAGCATTGTAGATCTGAAGTGCCTAAAAACCTATTTGTTTCCACCATATCTCATAGGCAGATTTCACAGGATCATTGGATCACAGAATCACTAGGTTGGAAGAGACCTTCAAGATCATTGAGTCCAGCCCATGCCCTAACACCTCGACTAAACCATGGCCTCGAGTGCCACACCCAGTCTTTTTTTAAACACATCCAGGGACGGTGACTCCACCACCTCCCCGGGCAGGCCATTCCGGTACTTTACGACACTTTCCAATAAGAACTTCTTCCTAATATCCAATCTATATTTCCCTTGGGTAGCTTGAGGCTGTGTCCCCTCGTTCTCTCAGTTGCTGCCTGGAGAAAGAGACCAACCCCACCTGACTACAGCCACCCTTTGAGAATTTGTAGAGAGTGATAAGGTCACCCCTGAGTCTCCTTTTCTGCAGGCTAAACATCCCCAGCTCCCTCAGTCGTTCCTCACAGAGTTTGTGTTCCCAGCCCCTCTCCAGCCTCGTTGCCTCCTCTGGACATGCTCAGGGGTCCCCACGTCCTTCCCAAACTGAGGGGCCAGAATGGACACAGCACTCAAGGTGTGGCCTCACCAGTGCCAAGTACAGGGGAAGAATGACCTCCCTGCTCCTGCTGGCCACACTGATTCTGATACATTGGTTTCTGATTCGAGTCGGTTTGTGTGAGATTAGCTAGATGATTTAGGCTAGAGGGCTAGCTAAAGCTCTGCCTCTGATACCTTCATCTGAGGAGGTTTCCCAATTGAGTTTGCCGGCAAATCTGAAGAACATCTCTGAGAAAAATATTTTCTCTGATTTTGATTGAAAGTTTTAAATCCAGTTCACAGGATTTCATCCAGGCTTCTCTCATGAAAATAAGAGGAATATTGCTTTTCTCTCTTTTTGAGACCAAAATGAAGCATGGAATAGACCCATGTTCTACAGGCAAAGCTTTGGTTAGCTCACATTTCTCCAGTCAACCTTTATCTTGTTTACATCTTCCTGCAGATTTGACTGAAGTCAGGAGAGATGCACACAATACATGAATGCAAACTTTCTTCTGCATACCGATGACAATTTAAAAGCAATCTGCATTCCCTGTAACAGTAACTATGTTCACTTAAATTATAATGTTGCAGGATTCTTGTTAGACAAGACATGATTAATAGTTTTGATAACAGGCTTAAAAATCTGCTCAATATAAGTCATGCCTTCTACATTATTCTGACTGGAACCGTGTGCTGCGGTTCTAAGAAGTAATTTGCTTATTTATTTTAACAGCCCATTTAATGAAACTTTAATGAAGAGCAGTCCTTATGGCAATCTTGGGCTTCATGTGTGTGGGAGGAATATTGGATCAACGTCATCTGTAACATTTTTAGCTTGGGATTTTTATTGGTGTGTTAGTAGAAGGTCTGTGTTTGCCATCTACTTTTGTGGCAGTGCCACAAAGTAAATGCAATTTCTCAAGAGACAAGGACTTGCCAAATGCTGTCCTCGTCACAAGAGAGTCTATATGAGTAACTACAGCATCAGACTAACCATAGCTGCCATGGCTTGGGGCCATTCTGAGAGGAGGGAGGCTGTGTTGGGTTTGAGAAGACTGTAGCAGCAAGACTGCAGGAGTAAGATGCTCTCTTGGGTGTGTGTATGTCGGTACTGTGGCTCAGTCCCCCTGCTACACCCTCCCCAGTAATGTATGAGAAGTGAATTTTTTGTCCTCTGATCTGAAACAAGGATGAATTTGGAAATCTTAGCACTTTTTTTTTTTGTTGTTTTTCTAAACTTTTCTTCTGGCCAGTCCTACTTTATTAAGTTAGCAAATTTATACCAAATGAGGAGTTCTGGAGTTGGCTAGGGATGTCCCTAAGATCACCACTGCCATTATAAAGCTAAAAATCTAAAGAAAAATGAGGATAAATCCCTTTTGTATGGCTCTGTAAGCAGCTCTGCTTGCTGGTTAGATTTACATATCAATGCATTTTGATCTTTTTTCCTTCTGAGCACTTCTGGATTAAGCCTGTTCTTAAGGGCATTTGTTAGACCGTGCCACTTAGGAGCTTGCAGATATTTCCTGGGCCATTTTAAAGTGTGACCAGTTATCAGCTTTGTACTAAAGTCCTACGTGTGTTTTCTGACTGACGGTGTTGCTTTCCTCCCATCCTCATACACTGTGTCCTGTTGCTTATTCCTTCTTTGTGTTTTTGTCCTTGTGCAAGTTCAAATTGCTGTGGCAGTATTTGCTGAAATGTAGGAAGAAAATTTCTGGGTTTCACTTGAGCCCTGCATTTTGTGAGTTGTCCCTCAAAAAAGGAGATTCCCATTGCAGCTCCAGCACTGAGAGAGCAGTGGGACAGAGGGAGTGCATGGCTTGGGGAGTTGATGGAGAAAGTGGAAATGTCCTCATCCTCTGCCAGGAAGATGAGAATACCAAGCCCTGTGCTGGAGCACACTGGAGTTCACTGGGTTTGGGCATCAGACTGTGAGGCTTGGTGGGCAGTGGTCCTTCTTTCTGCCCTGTTCTTGGTCTGGACTGTCTCCACAGTCCTTCTGCTGCACCACTGCTGAAGCACTTGGACACAGAATTTACCCCATTCTTGAATTTAACACACATGGTTTTTGCAGAAAAGAAAGATAAGTGATGGAGGGTGTTTTAGGAAAATCTGTTTACATACAGAGACTTGTCTGACTGAGCCTTGAGGAAAGGGACGACACCTCAGATGAGCAAGCACCATTTTATTACCTTGTACACACACACACACCCCCCCACACCCCTGTGAATGCTCATATGCACAGACCAGTTGTTACCAGTTCCAATAACTACTCACAACACAATCAATGGTTACGAGATCACGAGTGTCAAACTGGAAGGCGCTGTATATTGCTATGATTATAATAGCAACATAATTGCCTAGAAAAGCAAGCCAAGTTTTCCCAAAAAAATCACTGATGTAGGGTGTAGAACTTGATTTTCTGAAATTGCGGGCTTCAGAAAATGAGGGTCTTCAAAGCCATATTAAGCCTGGACTATCAAAAACATGACATCAACTTTTTGCATTCTATTATTACTACTACTATTAGTAGTAAAACAGAGAAACGTGAAACAATATAAGAGCAGTACTGCATTGTGAACAGATAGTAAATGTAATTGTTTATTAAATAGTATTTATTAATACTAATATAAATTATTAAACTGATTCAAGAAGTCACTTACCATCAAGAATGTCCTTGAGTGTTTTTTCAAATGCTTTTGTGAACTGATTTGGTAACAAGGGAAATGGATTAGAATTTAAAGTAAGCATCATGGATGTCTTCAGGTTTTAGTAAGTTAAATATAGTGGGAGTACCTTTACTTAGGTGAAAGAAGCAATAGAAGAAAACTTAAAATTAAGTATTTTGAAAGATTTTTTTCTTTTCTTCTATAAATTCTGTATTTTAAAGTTTCTCACTTCTCTAGGTCCCTTTGTTTTAGTAGATGTATTATAAAGGTATGTGTGTATATAAATACTTATGCACGAACACCTATATCTATCTATCTATCTATCTATCTATCTATCTATCTATCTATCTATCTATCTATCTATCTATCTATCTATCTATCTATCTATCCATCCATCCATCCATCTATCCATCCATCCATCTATACTGTATGCACATGATGTCTAAATGTAATACTTGGGAACAAATAAGCCTGTATCCTGCAGACATGCTGCTGTAGCTTGAAGAGTTGGGCCCTGACAGGAAAATTTGGCTATATAATAGTACTTTCCAGTAGCAAGCTTGACCAGGTTTTCAAAGTCTCCCCTTTCTGAACCACTTTCAGACAGACTAATAACAAAAAAGGGAAAAAAAAAAATATCATAGACTAAGGAGTTTACGCCAATGTTAAAGGGAGCTGGTAGAGTTCTTCGCATGAATTTCTAGATTTTCTCACTATGCCTATCTAATACCCAAGGCTGTCCTTAGAAGTTCATTGGCAGCTCTGACTCCTATAGACCTCTTAAGATATCTGACCATACAAAATTTAGAAAATGTGTCACTTTGGACTATTGCCCATGCATTAGACTGTGCCGATTAATCAGTCCCTACTGCCCCTACTTTGCTATAAACAAAGTTGTATCATATAAGTAAGAGAGTGCAGCAGAGAGAATCACATGAATTACGTCCTGAAAGCGTAATGTTTGTAACATTTCTCCCCTGTCCTGCCAGGGCTGGACCTGAAAAAATACTATTTCACTTCGAATAAGAGAGCTTCCCTGATTGCCAGTTCTGTGGTGGTCATACTTTTCTGCACTGGGAGCTGAGAAAGTGTACTGGTGCTTCCCAAACCCCAGCACTGGGGACACAACCTGCCCAAGGCTGTGTGATGGGTATATAGACATGTGCTTACCAGCTCCTGCCAGAGTGGGCAGATCTCCAGAACTTTAGATAGAGAGTCAATGAAGCCTAGGCTTAGTACCAGTGCTGAAGTGTGGGCTTAGCACACAAGTGACTATCCTTGGGGTTCTCCATGGTGAGAACCAGCCATTAGATGAAAGATTGTAATTAATGCTGAATTTAGATACCAGTGGTCTGGGAATTGCTGTGTCTGAGACTGGCTGGTGGTTCTACAGACCCTGCTGTGCCATGTTGTTTTCACAAGCCCTCCCGGGAGCTGTCTGGAGGAGGGGTAGTCAAGCCTATTGCATTGTATTTGCATGAAAAAAATAAAAGAAAACTGGATAAATAAACTTCTTAAAATTACTTTTTTTTTGTTTCAGTTGCTGGGCACCCTTGAGATGGTATACTGATATAATAAATTAGGATCCTGTTCACAGATCTGTGATCTCTTTAGAGATGCAGGGTTTTTTTCCATAAGCAATGATGTTTTCCAAACACCTTCTAAATAATTCATAACCAAGAGCCAGAATGTAGAAGACTTTTAACTACAGAGTGTCAAATCACTTTTCTTATTCATCTTGATCATATCCTTAAGTTTTTTTCTGGGAATTTTCCAGGATTTCGTTTTTCTGAAGCTGCTTGTTTGGGAGAGTTCAGGCAATTTTTGACCCCATTAACATTCCTATTTCACTATATATTCTCCCAGTGTTTGGCAAACTGAAAAACTAGGAAATTCAGTTCTGCTAAATTGGGTCCCCAGAACCTCTTCATCTCTCCTTACTTTTTTCCTACAGAATCAGCAGAAAGCATGATCTCTTTAAAATTAAGGAAAACATAAGAATCACTTGCTATAGGATGTAAAGCCAGAAACATGACAGGGAACATTAGATTTTTGGATGAGGAACATAGGATATATTGGTGTGCACTATATTGCATTATATTATAGTGTGTGGTATTAGTTAAGGAGACTATATGTAACACAAAAATTTAGTGTTGCCTTGTAATTTTAGCAGATTCAATGCCAACTTCCTAGTGCTTATTTGGTAAGTATTTTTCAAAGGCATATTAAAGATCATCCATCTTTATCTTTCATTGATAAGGCTGTTTTGATTTAGCTCTGATACTTGAAATCACTTCACAGGAGTTGTTACTGCCTTTTCCTGCCTGGACTTAGCTACTGCTTCCCTTTGATGGTCTTTCTAAATTCCAGATCTGGGCGTACATAAGCAGAATGACTGATTTGCCCTCCTGTTCCTTAGCAGATTTCCATATCCTCTCCTTCAGGGGGGCAGGCTTTGGGCTGGAGTTTCAGTCCCAGGGTTCCAGGTTTATCCCAAATCACAATCTTCTCTGCCCTTCATCCTACTTCATGTGGCACAAGGAAGAAATACGCTGCAGTCAGGAATCCAGCACAAATTCTGCTGACAAATTTTCATCATAAAGCAACTCTTCAAAGTGATCGCATAATCACTTGGGACCTGTCAGTGGTTCTTGCTTGCTGGACAGAATTGTTTCTTTCTGAGAGGGTGAGTGTTTGAAAAAATAAAACAAAACCATGTGCGCCTGGAGACGTGAAAATCTAGTGATTTTTGTGTTTGCCCACAGAATACTAATGTCTGCTGGAAAGAAGCTTGTTTGCACAAACATCTTAAGCTGAACACAAAACAATGAGCATACACGACTGAACAAAATGAGCTGTAAGTTAAAAAAAAAAGTAATTTTCACAGTTCTATTGTTCTTTGAATTATTTGTCTCCTTTCTGAGCTTCTCCATATTGTTATGTAAGCTTCTGAAATTGCAGAATTATTACTCTTAACTTTGTAGGGAATCTCAGTCTTCAATTCTACTCAGCATCAGCTGCAAGCTTCCTAATAAATGCTCGGCTTCTATATTCCCCAAATTTTCCAAGCAGTTTCACAGTTTCCATACAGAGGAGCTTGGGCAGTCTTTCATCTTTGCTCTTTCACATCCACGTGAGCCGCAGAATAGCCGTCATCTTGCGGGCTCCTGCGTTGTATCTGGAAAGGCAGCAGTGTTTGTAGTTTGAGATGGCAAAAAACAGTCACATGTTTTCAGTTCTAACCTCTTGTTTTCCTGCATTTAGGATTTCCTCAGGCTTTTGCATCCTTAGGTGGCTTTTCCCCTCTGTGTTCTTAGTCTCCGAAAGTGAGAGAAAATAATAACAAAAAAAAAATTGCACAAAATTTATATATTGCTGAAATTTATAACGTGGTGTAACATGATTTTGTGGACTGCTAATGGTTTGAAAATGGATTAATGTTAATGTAGTTGGTGTATGGGGTGCATTTATTCATCCATATTTTTTAATCTATATATATACCTGTCTGCAAACCACCATGCAGACAAAAACAGTATATCTAAGCTCCAATGTCTCTTTAATCATAAATATCCAGGACCTGCCATTCTTTGATTGCTTGCAGCTAGTACAGCATAAATCTCATTATATGTTCTTCTGTCAAACCACAAAATCTATAAACAAGTCGTCTTTACATTTTCCTTATCTCTTTGCTTAAAATCAGAAAAAATAATAAAGAGAAAAACTTTTGAATCCCTTGATTTAGAGAATTTTTTTCCAGCAATGTTAACAAAGCCATAATATACCTGGATTTTCCATTCCTGTAAGCTTATGATATTATTGATGTAGTGAAGTCTATCTTATTGTGCAAGTTTTGCATAATAGAAGGAATGCTTTAAAGAAGAACAGAGTTATTTGTATAGCACTGCATTTAGGATTTTTAAACACTATTTGTAAGAAATAAAAGCTGATTCGTTGAAACCAAGCAGTGAAATTGTACATTTTAAATTACCCAATTCAAAAATGCCTTGAATAAATGAATTTTAAAAATCTTGTTGTGAACAATTTCTTTTATTTGAAAATACTTCTCTTTTTTTCCCTTTCTCACTTTCTTCCTATTTCTCTTCAATCTGCCTTTTTTTTCTCTGTCTCTTCCTCTTTGGCTATTGCTCTAGTTCTTTCTCTTTCTCTCTTTTTCTCATTCCCTTTCAAAACAACCCATTTTTTTTTACAATTGTACTAGATTTTGGGCTCTTAAATATGCATTAAACATTTTTTCTTGATCCAGGCTAAGAGCTCATCTATTTTTTTGCCCTTTCTTTCTTTTTCTTTTTTTTTTTTTTTGAGATTTTGATATAGTAGAGAAAACAATGAGCATACTCCTCCTAGTAAATTAATTCAGTTACTCAGTCTCTCATAATTTTTTTCCTGTCCTCCACCAGCTTATGAGAAGGCTCTTTTTAAATTTATGTTCCTTTGTGCCTACGTTGGGTTTAGGTCTTTTTTCAAGATAACATTTGTGCTAATACTCTAGTCACACAATTACTTCTTTGCCAATCCTGGTGTTGTTTCTTGTCTGGAATTTGCCACAGTTGTCATACCTCCCCTCTGACTACATTTTGCTGAGCTGACAAATCAGGTTCTTGTGATCAGCTCATGACTGGAGATTACTCACCCTCTTTGCTGTCTTGGCAGCCCTTTGCCTGACCACAACTGATCATACTGTACATAATCCCAGTGTAGGCTTGCCTACACCTACGGTTATAACAGGGAGTCATTTCCTCTAATAGCATCCCAATGGCTTTTTTTTTTTCCTAAGGGCATACCACACATCTGGCATACAGATACTATGGAACAAAACAATATTCTAAGTCTTATTCCTCCTACTGCCTGCAGCCACTGATAGTCCTAACTCACAACACAGAACAGTTTCATTAATTCCAGAGTGTGATCTCCCACGTTCTCAAGCGACTTCAAATCCTGTTTCTATTATTCCTGGTCTTTAAAGTCATTTTTTTGTCTCACATAATATTCCAGAAGTCCTGCATTTTTCATAGACAAGGAAAAATGTTTCTGGGACATCTCTGCTACTGTAATGTATTTCTTCTTTTAAACCAGGATTATTGCTCTATTTTGTGTGTATACAATATCAGGAATGCCCAGGATGCATTTAATTGGCTGCCTTAAGTGTATAGTGTGAACATTGACTTTGGCCATAGTTTGAACCTTCAGTTCAAGGGGGCTCAACAGTCCCAAAATGTCTGTCCTGTCCTGGTGGGGTGCTGAGTACGTGGGGGCTCTTATTCCAGGATGGATCTGTGGGGCTGAAGCACGGCTGGGACTGCAGCATGTGCTGCAGCACATCTTAAACTCACACCTCATGTGAGGGGTGGGATTCCTCTCCAAAGGAAAATGCATTTGGATGTATTGCATCTGGATGTATTGCATCCTAGCCTGTTCAATGCTTCACTGTGTGTGTTTAAACCTGGCTCCTGTTCTAGGGGTACAACATCTTAATAAAACTTAAGCTTATCAAAATTAAACTTGTGAACATATAAGATCTATCTGAGCAGGTGCATATGTTTGTTTGATTTTATACTGAGCATGATAAATTCATGCTTCTTTTGTCTTACCTGACAGGTTGCTATGTGTTTCTTAAATACTTGTGACCTATAGCTGGTGTCATCAGCTTGACTAAGGTGGAGAATCTGACATTTTAATTGTTTGAAATTGAGCAAAAGAATTCCAAAAAAGAAAATCCCACTGATTTTTCTGTTTTCTTTTGGGGTTTTGACATTCTTTTCAAGGAAATGATTTCTTCTCACTGGCCTTTAGAATCCTCTATAGAGGAACTACAAAACTTCAAAATAGGTCAACATCTCACTAATGATTGCTTTAATTAGTGACAGACACATATTTTTTTTTAATTCTTTTGTTCAATTTAATAGAAGTCAGATATATCCCAAATTTTCTAATTTGAAAGAAGTTGTGCCCTTGATTTTTAATGGACGTTACCCAGTCTGTAGACTACCTGGAAGTGTCCATAGTAAAAAATATAAAGGTTGTACCTTTAGATTTGCTGTCACAGCTGCTCTTTTCATTTTATCCACAAATATTAGTAGACTGAAAGTAAATTTTCTAAAGAAGAACAAAGAGCACAAAGTTCTTAATTAGGTTTGAAAAACAAGTGTGAAGGTAAGAGCTTTTACAGGGACCTGTACATTCATTAAAAAAATGTTTTCTCAGTTGAATGTCTCACACCCTGGACATAGAATAGTAAATCAAATCGTAAATCTCTAAATGGTCCAAAAATGCTTTCAATAACTCTGATAGGTATCGTTTGTGAGACAGGAATGATGTATGGCATAAATTTTAGGTTCAAAAGGGACTGCACAGTTTTTTATACAGATTGTGCGAAATGATCTCGTGTTGAGCTATAACCCTCTGAAGTCAGGAAGACCTACTTGTGTTAGTCATTTCCATGTTCCAAGTACTGTAAAGATACTTCAGATAATTCTGTAATTCTTTGTTAAAATTCTTAAGAAAATAATGTTTTTGCCTTGCTTATTAACATCTTTACCAGTGCATTAATTTAGATCAGTTCAAATACACACTTGTAAATTCCTGTTTACAGAGTATTTCATCTTTCATTTCCTTGTACAGAAAAATTAGGCAAAACTTGTTAGTGATGGAGTTAAAAAGCTTAGACTGCATTTAAGTACTTTTGTGCAAGTATGAAGTATGTATTTTAGTTAATATTATTTAACGTGCAACCTGTACTTAATCTCTTAAAAAGCAGAATTACTCTAATACAGCAAGTTATAAACCAATCTTAGTGTGAACAGTACATCTGTTAATTTAATAGTTTCCTGGTGCTAATTAAATTGTCCTTAATTTACTATTTCAAATATTTTATACTAGCAGCGTATTTGAGATTTGGTATTTCTTCCCTATTTTCTGATTGTAGGATTTCTCTAGTAAGATTTCCTGAAGACTATTTCAGACACACAAATATTTAGCACTGAGTAGTGCGGTGCTTTTACTGCCCACCATGCTATTAAAGCAGTTCCAGATTAAGCAAAAATTAATTCATGTTAGACTGCAAATTACTGTCTCTATTATCTCACTCCTGAGTTATTGTGGTAATTGATCAGTATCAGAGGAGCTAAACAACATGAAAGAAATGCGAGGAATTTTGTGCAGAGGGTGAAAACGAGTCTTATGTCATACCTTTGCTGGCTGGCTCATTGACTCTCACCCTCTGGCAGTCCCCGCTGTTCACCAGGCCCTGAAGCACCAGACAGGTCACTTGTCCTCTGCTTCTCTCTGGGACTGGGGGAGATTCTGCTGCTGGCACAGATCTGTGGGCTGGAGGCAGTGGGACAGTGCTTGTTCTGCTGGAGGGCTTGCTCTGCTTATTGCCTGACTTACCTGTGCTCTACACCTTTCTTAGCCACCACCTTGAGTAAGGAGGACAAGTGAAACAAAACAAAATGTTTGTATAAAACCTTCCTAATTCAAAAGGTTTTTAACTAAATTAAAGGCTTTTAACTTTTTGAGGAACACTGTGTCTGTAAACTGGACAATACCTTGACTAATTGTCCCTTGTCTTGGTCTAATTTGTCCCTGAGTGAAGCCAATGCCCCAGACCACCTCAACAGCCACAGTAAACAGGTAGTAGCTCATCTCCTTTTATATTTTCATGCCACAGATGATATTCTATAGCTCTGAATTTAAATGAGACAAATCAGATAGCCTTGATTCCCACCGGGAAGGTATGAAAACATCGCTTCTCATGCTCTACATTGAAAACACTTAGGTTGACTTGCGCTTGACATTTTGAAGTTTTTTTTTTTTTTATNTGGAGGAGGATGAGGAAGACGAAGAGGAGGAGAAGGAGGTGGCGGATAGCCCAGCTGCCTGCCCGGCCCCACCTGGGGCAGCCCCAGCAGCCCTGGGGACAGCCTTTTCCCCCTGTGGTTCCAGATGGCGGTTGCCCTAAGCAGTGAAAAAGGAAAAATATCTTTTTAAAAGAAAAAAAAAAAAGGCATGGGGGAGGAAGGACATAGCTATCTTCTATCTCAAGGGGAGGCTGGCAGGCAGTGCTCACCACTCCTCTCTGTGACTGAGGTAGCTTCGGAAACGAAGCTACCCCCAAGAAAAATTGCTGACAGCAGGGTTTTCTTTCTGTTTTCAGAGCAGGAAGGAAAGTGGTGAATATTAAATGTTGGTTACTTTCAAATGCCGCCACCAGAGCCTCAATGCGCCTATGACGGCAATGTGACATTGGAACGGGAAACACACGTATCTAGATGGTACAGTTCATCACCTGGGCCTTCAGACCTTCATTGCATCCATTTTTTACATGCTCCATCATCTTCATCACCACTGCTATTACTGCTATTGTAGTTTAGAAGGCAGAAAGGTTCCCTGTCTCTGGAAGCTTTCCAAAAAAAAGCTCCATCCATTCCAAAGAAAGTTCCATTTCTTGTCAGGCATTAAGAAATATCATAAAAGCTACATTGCAGGATTGGTGGTGGAAAGTTCACTTACGTATTTATGTTTCTTTTGCTACAGAACTATAAAATGCTTATAACAAATCTTTTTCTTTATCCAAGAAAACAAATAAAAATAAAACGTAGGGAAATAATGCCTCAGTGCAGGGATGGTCAGCTCATGTTTGTAATCCTGCAAACAGTTTAACTGAGTGCTTCAGGTCGCTCAGGCCACAAGGCATTTAAAATACTTCCCTGCTGTCTACCTGTGTGAGGGTCAATCTCTGCTGTGCATCATCCTGGCTGGCACATGAGCAGGCAAAAATGGACTTTTCTCTGTTCTCTGCTTGGCTCCCCTGAGATCCTGTGATGCACCAGGTCTTACAAAGGACATACAAGCAAGAAGCAGTGATGAACAGAAAGTGTGACAATTCTACATAGAATGCATGAAATGTGCATATGCGTTTATAGGTAGATGTGTATATGTGAACAAGCACCTCAAAAGGAGAAGTGAAAGCAGCTATGTAGCATGGCAGGAGCAGGCAAAAGACTAGACCCCAACTCAGTGAGCTGAAGGGAAAGAAAGGAGTAGCCCGTGGGCTTCACTTGTCCGCTGGACAGTGCAAGGATGACTACATGGGGATGAAGAGGCGACAGGCTGCTGAAAGGACAGGAATTCCCCCCTTTTATCACTTTGCACAGAAGGGTGATCAGTCCAATCTGCAATCCAGTTTTTGGTGAAAAAACCACCACTGCTGCCAGGCTGTCTGCTGAGACCAATAAGAAAGAGGACAAAGCTCTATGACCTCCAGGCAGAGAGTGTTGTTATCATTATAGTTCTTGTGGTTACTGCTGTTACTAAGTTGTTCTGCCTTATTTAGCGTTTGAGAGCATCCCTTGCCCTGGCTGGCTGGCCGCTGTTTGATGGATGAAGAGCAGAATTAGGCCGCGGCAGATGGCTGTGGACGGAGTCGGGATAGGAGCGGGACAGAGCCCCCGCAGGACTTGCTTCCAACCCGGCAGTTTCAGAGGCGGATGGAAGGGACTCGGCGGGAAGGATGCGCTGGGGGAACCCGCTCGGGGACAGCGCCGGGGCAGCGGCGGTGCCCTGCGCATCGGCGGAGGCTCAGGCCGAGCCCTCTCCTGCTGTCCTCTCGCCCCTGCCTTGCTCGCCGCTCAATCCCGTCGGGGTGCTGCGTTTTCTTCAGCCGGGGACGGTCTCAACGCGAGGGCCACCCGGTACCACCGGGGCTCGTCCGTCCGACCGGGAACCAGCGGTCCGGCGGCTCGCGGCGGAGCGCCGTGCCTCCGCCAGCACCAGGGACAGCGCCGGCAGCAGCGCTGCCGCTCCTTTGTTCCACCGCCGGCGAGGCCCCGCGGAACAAAGACTTCCGCCGCCGGCGGCGCG
>VXBQ01012438.1:81143-243886 GCA_013400175.1 Phainopepla nitens
GCCCGCGGAGCCCCGTAGCCCCGGCTGCTGCCCTGCTGCCGCTCCGCGGTCTGCTCAACCGCCCGCTCCCTCCCTCTCCCGCTTTTATTTTCTTGTTTTAGTAAATCGGCAGAAGACTGAAAAAGAGGTGATGACATATTTAAGGAAAAAAAAAANNNAAAAAAGAAAGGAGGGAGAAAACAAAGAATCAAAACAAACCCGAGCAGCCCCAACCTAAACAACAGCCTGTCACTATCGCCCTGAAATGCAGCAAGAGACTTTGTACTTACAGGCAGCGTTCAAGTGAGTAATCCTCATCCCAGCGTGGTTGGGTTTGTTAGGGTTGTCTTTCCCTCTTTTTTTTTTTTTTTTTGTCTAGTTGTTTTTAAGAACTTTCTTGTTCCCGTCGTCCGTGGCTCGGAGTGGATTCAAGCAAAACCGGCCGGTTAGCAGGAATGAAAATAGAAGTGATTTCATTGTGTAAATGCAGCAAAGACATAGGAAGCCGTGTTTCTCCTAATACTTTCTGCTTGGGAACCAGCAGCTCTCAGCTCAGGAAAGCAGGACTCTGTGTGAGTCTCCCCCTCCTCTCTCTCTCTCTTCCTCTCTCTCTCTGTCACACACACACATACACGAACACGAATACGCACACACACACACACATACACACTTACTTTTCTTCTTCTACTTGCTTTTTTTTCCTTTTTTTTTTTTTTTTTTTTGAAAGAGGGCAGGCCCTTCCCTGAATCCCAATGAGTTAAGTCAGTCACTTTCCTTCACATGCATCACAGCCTCCTTAGAGCTGCAGGCACAAAAGAGCATTTAGCTGCCTCCAATTTGTGTAGAAGGCCTGGTCTTATTCTTTTTTATTTATTTATTTTTAAAATATATTTAAATAGTGTCTTTCACTTAGTATAAAAATACCATGTCGCCAACCTTGACGACTGGACCACTAATTGTAACCTTTTAAATAAATTTTTGAACTTTTACGCATACTTAGCTGTCTGCAGGGGCTTCACAAGAAATTGATGCACAGTATTTCTCAGCTGTACAGACCCACACCCTGCTTTCTGCAAAGGTCAGAACTATACAATCCACAATTACTTTCCAATGAAGTCTTCTATCAACAAAGCCTCCTTGAAAGGATTACAGGCCTCTAAAAATAAAGCTTTAATCTTAGATATACACGGTGGCATATTCCATTTCAATCAAATATGAGGGATTGTTTCAAAAAATTACCTCACATACAAACGTGTGTTTTTATCACGCAGGGTTAGTCTTTCCAGGTGGACAGAAAAAAGCATAAACAAGGTTGTACTCGCTCCACATTTTATCGCCTACTTTGTGTTTATTCTTTCTTCCGGTGAATGCAGGAACATCCATTCATGTGTATATATATGTGTGTATAAAACCCCATATTTGTGTATGGCAGAGTGTGGCTCACCTGGCCGTGTCAGAAAGGCGCAGGGCTGGCAGAAGCCTGTCACGAGGCAAGTGAAGGGCCAAAGCGACCCAGGGGTGGCCCTGGCGGCTGCGGAGCCACAGCGAGAAAAAAGGCCGGTCTGCGCCGGGGGCCGGTGGGCACTGCCCGGCCCAGAGCCGCCCCCATCACCCCACGCCACCGCCCGGGGTGCCCTGGGGGACACCAGGGTGCTGCGGGGTGGCTCTGGCCACCCCGACATCGCTGTCACCTCAGGAGTTTTTGGCACTTTCTTTGCATGCTTGTCATCCCCTAATTCCAGCTGCACTTGCTCAAATGGGTGGTAATCCGACTCTAGAGGAGATTATGGAACCAGAGATAGCTGCATTTAGGATTACCAAAAGGAAATGAAGGAATCTAATCCACTCCCACCCCTTACATTGCTGGGTTTCAATAAGACCTTATACCACCTTTTAGGATTTTAAACAAATGAATTTGCTTGGAGAAGGGGACAGAAAGAGACCGAGTGGTGGAGAGTGTGTTTGCCCATTAAATGAACTGAATAGGAGAGGATAAGGTGAATTGCAAAAGCAGCCAGGACCGATCTGCTTTTTTTCTGCATGCCAATATGGGCCCAAGGCTCATTGTTTCCTCAGTGCTTTCCTCAAAACCAGGGCAGGTTTAGGAAGTCGCACTGGAAATCCATGTATAAACTGCAAAATCAACCCAGTACTGATTTGAACAGCAAGATGACACTCCCCCACCACATCATACACCTCAAGAGCCAAGACCCGACAGCATAATGTGAAGCTGTAAGTACGTTGTTTCCAGTCAATAAGAATTCCAGTCAATCAGTAAACCATAGAACGTGCCTATCTTCAGAGGATTTTTTCTGCTCTATTTTGGTTGCATAAAGCCAAGCAGAAAATAACTAGTACTTGCAGAAGTGATAAAAGTAAAGTTCTCTTGGTTTTCCTAGTTTCACTTTCAACCAAAGAAACAGCATATACTTTTGTTTCCAAAGATACAGGAAGCTTGCAATAAGAGAACTGAGCTAACCTAACACTGAGACCCGGTTGTCTTGCTGTGGAAAAACTACAAGAAGAGTAATACAGAACTAAAAACCAGACCAAATAAAAAAAAATCAAAACCCCCAACAAACATTACCACAACAAATAGAAAACCTGTGAAATTTATAGATGTTTTCTTTTTGTAATTTCAACCATACCCTTCCATTTTCCCAGACGATTTGTATATTCAAAGTGCTAGACTGAACACAACCAGCCTCTCAAAATAATATTTATTATGAACATGCTTAATTGTACTGAGCTTCTTCATATACTGGTTATCCTCGGTGCGTTATCAGGGTAGTTTAAAATGCTCTTTGGTTGCAAGAAAAGAGCCTTAATATGAGGGGAAAAACGGCTAGTCATCCCTGAGTAAGATTTTGTTTTGTAGAGTGCTTGTCATGGTCCTTTGCGATCCTGGAAGCAACGTGAATCAAAAGCCTCGGAAGAAGACTTACGTCGACAGAGGCTCCGTATATAGCAGGCGCTAATTATTAAAGCTCATTCCCTTATTTAGGACTCTATTTTCCTTAGCTAGCCCATCATCCTGACACAACGCAGCTCAGGATGTTTGTTCAAAGCTTATGAAAATGTAACCCAACTCATTGCTAGAAGTTGTTGCTAATTAGTTGATAATAAACTTCTCCGTCCAGGACACAAAAGTCTTTCAGAAGTGCAAGGTGTTCTTTGTGATGCCCTCACAAGGGGAATTAGCATATCAATTCGGCAGGGGAACAATACAGCGGGGCGCTTGCCTTCCCTCCCTCCTCTCCTCCCCCCACTTCCCCCTTGCTAGCGCTGAGGCGGTGGGCATGAAAGCGAAAGGCCGGGGTCCCCCGCTCCGCTCCGCACCGCCCCGGGCTGAGCCCGCCGTGCTCAGCGCACTTGTGGCCGCGTCCCGCTCCGGGCCGCAGCCGCCGGGGGCGCGGGGCCGGCGGACCACCACGCAGCCCACCCCTCCGCACCGCTGGCTTTACGACCCCTCCTCTGTGGCGCTGACAAATGGAGATAGCTGGGGGTTTGCGAGCCCCCGCCCTGCCTCCCCCTCCCCTCGCCACCGATGAAAGGGTTTCAGCCTGAGAGCCTTTTGCAAATGGATGTTTTACAACGCCTCCCGCCCCCGCCAAGGTAATTCTGCTACCCAATATCCTTAATAAAGACTGTTGTTCCCCCTTCAGTTAAAGGTTTCTCTGACAGACTGGTCTTTTCTGCCTCACCTCCAAAGGGTGGATTTCTAGACCTCCCTGTGCAGGTGTAAACGCCGAGAGAAAGCAACGGTCCTGATAAAAATGTTCACTCAGTTGTAGATTCAAACAACTGAGGGAGAAGAAATCCCATTCTTAGCAGTTTAGCAGAAATTTGTCCTATTGATTGTAACATTCTTCTGCTCTTGGTTGTTCCCTTTTTCTTTTTTTTTTTTTTTTTTTTTTTAATACACCTACAAGACACAAAACCTGCAAAAGCAGGGCACAACCAAACACCCTAACCTAGCCACTTGGTGACACATGTAAGTGGATATCTCAGAAGAATGGAAATCCATGTATAACAGGCCAGAGAAAGCAATTAAAGAAAACTCTGCGATCCTGAGGCCTCTGATCCCTCTAACTGCGCTCCTACCCAGAGGCTCAACAGATGCAAGAGTTATTTATCCACATGGTTAGAGAGCAAATAAATGCCTAGGTTGGAATGACAAATGTGGTTTGGACCCTACAGGTAAATCAGAGCAAGTCTAAGGAATGGCATGTGCCCTCCTTGGTGGCTGCAGATGAACTCTTTGTTTGGAGTGTGGGGAAGGGGCCAGCCTTTGAGGAGATAAAAGCTATGCTTGCCTAATCAGGGCAGAAATAAACCAAGATATTTCAATCTTCTGCTTTTATTTAATTTTTTTTTTGAAAGAAGCAGTACTCTCCAGTTGGCTCTCACTCAAATAGAGACTGCTTCAATACAGTTATTTTTAGGAATAATATGATATGTAGTGTGCATTAAAGCATAGTAATATGCTAAGAAATAAAATAAAATAAAAGAAACCTCAATTTCCCACTTAAATCACTAGGGAAGCAGTACCCCAGGAAAAAATGTGTTGTGTAATCAAAAAGGAAAAAAAAAAGTATTTATTAAGAGAAAATGTTTGTTTTCTTAGGTTTGTATAGAAAGTCTTGAGCAATGAGAATAAAAGCCCAAATCCTAGGAGTTTTTGTGAAATTCAGTTTAGGAAAAAAAAAACAAAACTGTTAAGGATGGTTGTTTCCCCAAATGCAAAACATCGGGGAGGAATCTGAAGAGAGCTTTACTTTCTGTGCAAAATCTCCATTGTTGCTTGGCAAACAATGGGAGCTCTGGGCGACTGGAAGGCTGTGAGAATGAATAGGGAATCCGCAGGATGTGTGCGGGTCAGTGCTTGGGGTCTCTGTCCTAAAGCCCCTTTCTCAGCTTGCCACAATAAAGTAGCACAAGGTTTAGTCTTTCCTGGGTCACTGGCCATCTTCTATTATTCAACACTTCACAACAAAAAACACTTATTAATCAGCACTGACCAGAGGCCCCTTTTGAAACAAGAGAAGGGGAGAAAGAGAGGGGGGAGAGAGAGAGAAAAGAAGATTGAGAAACCCTGAACAGACCCTCCCAATACAAGAGCAACCATAGGCAGTTTCTCAACTGGCCAAAGAGATTTTTTTTCTTTTTGCCATAACAAAGTTTCCAATCAGGTCAGAGAGGACTGGACTTTCTTCCCCTACCCCCATCCCTGTTTTCCCTCTCACTCTCTTTCCTTCTTGCTCTGAAGATGATGGAGACATTGTTTCGCAAGTAAGGATGGTTTTAGGTCAAATTGCCAAGGTCTGATCTTAGAGGTGTATCCTTGCTATTCTGGAAGATAAGGCTGTTTCTCATCTGGGCCTCAACTCTGGAGATGGCGTAGGAGAGAAGAGGTTTGCTTGTGGGGTGCTGCTCTTGTGCTTTAAGAGCTGATGGATGAGGTGTCAGGGCAGAAGTTATGTGAGGACTTGGTTCAAAATGGTATGAGAGACAGTCAAATGTGCCATTTATTGACTGTGCTGAGGGCAGTCATGGGCTTGTTGTTGTTGGTCCTGGTTTTCTAGCACTATACATTGCACAGGGCTAAACGGTGAGCTTTGGAGGGAAAAGGAACAAATAGATTTAAGATTAAAACTTTGTATTTCTCTGTGCAAAAAGGATTCAAAGGCAGCAGTGAAAAGGAATCTTAAGGACCTAATATGTGATAATTTAATTTGCAGTGGGAGGTGTTTGTTTGCTTCTTTCTTCTTCTTTGTTACCTTCTGATAACTTTTTTTAGGATATTTAATTATTCTTAAATAAGTTGGTATTTCTGTGTAACGAAATATGCATTGATTGTCACACAGCACACATTACGATGTTCATGCCTCTTACACCCCTGAAAATGATTCAAACAACTTTTTACAGAGAAGTTTTGTTTGTTGGCCAGAACCATTTTTTAAATGGAGAACACAAATGAAAAAATGAAGTAGTTCAGACTTTGTTAACAGTTCAGGTACAGATGTACCTAAGAGAACAAAGCCATTTGTTCTATTTTTTTTTTTAATTTAGCAAATGCATAGAGACAGCAAATATTGAATCCCCTGTGGATTACCTGAGAAAATGAAATTGTTCTCTCAAGAAAAAAATTAGTCCACAAAAAGGTAAAAATTTCCTTTTTGTTTTTTTTTCCTGACTAAATCGTGTGTGCATTGTGTCGCGGTGGGGGGGTTTGTTCGTCTGAAGTCGACGTGGACATTTTAGCTGGAGAATATAATGAGAAGCTGTTCGTTAAGCCTTCTGAATATCATACTTCATAGCGTGTAAGCTGAGACTAGTGCACCACAGAACTCCTTGCTAAAGGGTTTTGTTGGTGGAAACTGGAATAAAGTGTTATTTGGAGGGCAGCCTCAGTGGTGCTTTGCCAGAGTTTGCATTGCAAACATCAGGCTGCAGTTCACAATTTGTTTGCAGAAAATGTGTTTTACTTAAGTAGAGTATTCTCTCTTTTCCCCTCAAATATTGTGTTACTCAGATTTTGCAGAGCTTGATGTTCCAGCAATGGAGTAATCAAGTGTTACCTAAATTATTTAAAGCCTGGGATTAAAGGCCTTAGCTCTGAGTGCTGACAAGCTTTCAAATGTAGCCTGGGAAAAGTTTTGTATCCTTTCCTCTGTGTGTACACTTTGAAAATAATTTGGAAAAGTACAGTGAATTATTCTCAAAATGTATGCACAGAGAGAATGAATAATTCTTTTACAAGTTGCTCTCCAAAGGAATGAGTGACTATTAAAAATACAGCAGCAATATATACACAATAATATTGTGGCACCTGCAATATTATTTTTAACGGATCGGTTTCTTTCATGGAGCTTGTTTAAAGGAGCTCTTTTATTTTAGAACTTTGGTTTGGACTGAAATACAGATATATGTTCAACATATATTCAACATATATGACCATTTAAAATGTTAAATTCTTGTATGTTTTGAGGCCTTACATTTCTTACTCTTTAGGATTCTCAGAGGCTTGAAGCTTCTGTGTGCTGAAAAGTAATGGTTTTAAAGTATGATTACCTTAAAATATTATATAAAATACATAGAAATGCATTTGTAAACAGCTAAATTTTATTTCCACCTGTATGTGGATTTGGTGAGCTGTGTTTATGTTTATTTGTGTTCTTCGTCATAGCTTTGTTTTGTGGATGGAAAGATTGTTGGTATTAAACAGTTGTAGACAATTTATTTCTTCCTTTAGACAGTGTACAGTTTCTGCTATAGAGTAATGTAAAAACAGATGCATAGGTCTGCTATATTCTGAACTTTCACTGCATCACTGTGATATACTTTAGATGATATTCTTTAATATGATTCACAGAAATGAGATTTTTCTAGTTTGTCAAAAATATAGCAATGAGAGTTACATTTTTGCAAAAGTTTCATCATTAGTAGGCTGTTCTGTGCCATCAGAAGACATATATTAGAAATGTTACTATATAATGTCAGCTTCTCTTTCCATTCTTACTAATGGCTGATTGTGTGAATAAGTCCCATTTAAATCAGTGAGACTATTCAAAGGCTGAGATCCTACTCTACATGACAAAGGGAGTGACAAAATTTGGCCCACAGAACTGAATGGGACTATTGGAAGAATGAGGTAGAGCTGGGAGTGAGGAAGGATCCTCAAATCTATCTGGAGTATAAAGCACCGTTTCTACACAGTGCTTTAAAAACACTGACATTTCTGCACGTATTACTTTGTAGTTCAGCCAAGAGAGGCAAACATAAGCCGCTGGGGATAAGTAAGGCATGTGAGGCTGGCAAGGATGCGACGCGGAGAGTCTGGATTGCAGGCAGAAGTGCAGGGTGAGGTGATGGAGATTAGAAGGGAAGGGACACCAGCACTTCCTCCATGGGACATATGTGCCAGGCTGATGGGCCAGTACAGAACTGCAGAAGGGGTTAAAAGGTAAAATTAACTCGAGGTAGCTACGGTAAATTATGCAGAAAACAGAAGGTGTGCTTATGCAAGTTCTGTGGTTTTAAAAGTTTCATATTTGCTTGTATTGATATTTTAAGGCGAAAATATTTTTAAAATGTTGCCTCTCTACAGTACATTCTGGGTTAAGAATGATAGATCTTACAGTAACTGTTCCAGGTATCTACATGAATTTGAATGCTCTTGTAGTAAATTAGGCCAAATTTTAACCTGGTACAGATATAAGAATCTGTCTGACACATCCTTGAAAATCTACACCTTTTGCATTTGTTTTCACCTGTGTCACTTTAGACTAATGAAGAAAAGATCTTGCATACACATCTGTTGAGTTTTGGGTGTGCAGCTTGGTCATGTGTAAATATCTGTACTTTTTTTGGTAAGTCTTCTTCTTGGTATTGAATACCAACATTATATTCATTCATTAGAAACTCTGCTGTATTTAAATATAGGGAAAAACCACATGTGATTTACCTCCTAAGATATTTATTTGTCCACTCCAGAAATTGTAGTGTTACTATGAAGCTGCTTCTGGCAAAGACAGGGGGCAAATAATCAGTTAAAACTGTGGTAGAAGCATATAATGCTTTGTTGGGTATAAAAGTACTTTTAATTAACTGAGAGCACAGAAAATGCAGAGCTGTGTGGGATACCACAAAACCTGATGCACAGAGCCTCAACGCACCTTCACTCTTACCCACACCACGGGTTTTCCTCCTGTTCAGCACAGCAACATCAGACATTTGTGGAGATTTTGTCCCATGTCTTAATAAAGGCATTTATTTCAAAGGCCTGTGGCATGCAGCTCAATTTAAGAGCAGGATGATGACAGCCTACCTGCTGGAAGGTCTCAGCTCATTGTAGCCCAGGAGTTTGGGATCTAGAATCTCAGCAGCTGATGAGATGAAAGTCAGCTGGGAGGGGCAGCAGGGAATAAAGAGCTGAAGGTATTGGTCAGTTTGAAAGTTGTCTTCAAAACTTTTTTTTTTCTCTAAAGTGGAATCTGAGCAGTGAAGTGCTCACCAAAAATAAGTATTACTTATCTGAAGAATTCAAAACTAATGAGTCATTCTTTCCAAGCCTTTGATTATCTTTTTAATAAAACATTTAGGGCTTGTTTGCCTGTTTTTGAGCCTGAGGCTCTAGGGCTTTCACACTTTTTATCTGCAAAGGCTGGAAATTTACTTTAAAAACGATTTGAGATTTTCCTGCAGATATCTTGATTAGAGTAGCTGGGGCTTTATGAAACACTGGCTCATGGAAGTGAGAGAACCAGCAGCATTAAGAAGCTAAGGAAAGGGCCTGAAATTATTGTGAAGTCTTACCGCTCAGAGAGATCAAATAACTATTCAAAAGGCTTTAAAAAGCCTCCGTTATTCTGTGTGCGTGGGGGTTGTTTGTGTAGGGGGGTGAGTTTGTTCACAGATCCTCAGTAAAGGACTGTGGAAATGTGGGGAGAAGATGCCAGTGAGAATAAAGTTGGTTGCTGACGTGTTGAGGCTGAGGCTGTGCATGGATGAGCATCATAGAGGAATGCAGGGATAGAGGGAGTAACTCCTTGCAGAGGCAGGAGCAGGGCTTTGGGAAGGAAGCTGCTGCTGGTTCACTCTATGGCTAGTTGCTTTAGCACAGAAAAATTGATAATCTATGCAGCAAAATTCAGCTTGCTGCAGGTAAGAGCTGCTTCAGCTTGGCTGCAAACGCTTGAACTCCATGCAGGGTTGAAATTGCTCAAGTATGTCTTTCATGGCAATTTTTAATTTTTTTTTAAATTAATGATAGATGTCATAGCTTTGGTAAATTGTACCAGTAGATGGCGTGCAGAAATATTCAGCGCTGTTGATAGGTTTTATTGGACAAATGCAAGTTTTTACTATTGCAACTGGCTTTGGGTACAAAGGCATGTAATGTTTAATGAGGTGGTTCCCAGTAAGCAGGGAGGATGTCCACATAAGGGGAAAAAGACGCAAAAAACCAGTGAGGTTAACTTAATCTGTTCTTTATATGTTTTCATAAATAGCTTTTCAACTGCTACTGCTTCTTTTTTAACATAGTCAAAGCATGTACTCTTTACCAGTGGCCATTTCCTCCCTGGGCTTCACTCTACAGTCTCCTCTTCTTCAGTGCTGACCAAAATACATTAGGTTAGGCTTTATCTTGGAGAGGAAAACACAGAACTAGAAGAGCTAATTTCTTTGCATCTCATTAAAATTTAAAAATAAAGACAATTGCAAGAAAGATCAAAATTTGAATACCTCACATAAAAATAGCAATGCTTTGGAAAATTATGGGATTCAGGAAATATGGGCTGTTTGGTTTTCTTAATCTTAGTTGGTAATATTATTATTATTTGTTTATCTATTTAATCTACTTTAAACTTCCTGCAGAACTGGAAACGGTCTCCTGAAACAGGATTTCATTGTTTGTTGGTTTTTTTTTTTCCCATAATGTAAAAATCCAAAATGAGCTAATTTATGATGATAGGTTTTGATACTGCCCTTTGACAGAGGTAAAAGTGTGAATTTACTGCCAGCATCTCTTATTCCAATATTAAAAGGTTCTGACACTGCTTCTAAATATAGATGGTCATTGTTATGGGTTGTGCATACATGAGAACAGTTTGATAAGTATATTTGATTGAATCAGTGATGCTCTGCCTCCTTTGCTGTAGTTCTCTAAGAATGGTTTTGAGGTTGGAGGTGTTTCCCATGTGCTCCACAGAAACAAATTATATAATGTTGTCATAGAAAGTGGGATATGAGTGTCAGATGACTACAAGAAAGACTGAAGTTTATTAGTAGTCTGATACCTGTTTAAAAACTGGCAGTCACTGATTAAATCCCCTACTAATCACCTTTGCTCAAGCATTTATACCGACCAAATACCTTCGAAGATGCAGACTTTAAAAACTTTTGAGAAACATCCTTTGTTTGTGCTCTTATCTGTTTACCATGATTCACTGAAAGCATATGAGAATTTGCTGAGATGAGATTTCTGTTGCAAGGCCATGATACGATGTGCCCATGCGAAGGACAAAGAGAGAAAGCTCCACTGGACAACAGTCTGGAACATGCTGTGGTGGTCTTAGGCTTTCTAGCTCTAGCACAGACTGCTGTTTATGGAGCTTCAGAGCAGAAAATATGAAAATCTAGATCATTGCTAGGTTCTGATCTGGCGTTTTACAGAAATGGAAGCAGGAATCTGCATACACTGGAGTTTTTTCTTCCAGGAGAGTGAGATTGGCAGAATTTTCTCCTTCTGTAGGATCTTTGCAGTTATAACAGACTTGTCAATTAGCAAATGCCTTTTGGAAAGTTTTGCTAATATTTATAGCTCATTGCTTCTCTGTGTCAGTTCTGCTTGTTATTTGCACAGCTATCTTTATAAGTGGAAAGATATAAAAAACAGCCTACTAAATATAAAACTAAATATCCTGTGATTTTTTAAAATTTTATTAGGTTTATATATTTTATGTCTTTCTTGTCTTTCTACAATGTTCTGTCCTAATTAGAGCTCATTTGCAGCAATCTGCATGAGCTACCTGTTTCTCATGACAGTACTACCATTTAACCCAAAACCAATAAAACCTTTTTGTCATGCCATTCCTTCTTGATTTCTTGCTTTTATGTGTATGATGGTGGTTCTAAGATGAGGTTACAGTTTGAAGATGTAGCATACACATAACTCCCTTAATTTATACTGTGTTTCAGTACATTTCGATGGTCACATCTATTTCATTTTCTCGACAACTGGGTATTCTATATCTACTGGCAGTATACGGTGTCATCAAGTACACTATGATGAAATGGAAGATGCTGAATTCTGTTCTGTTGTATACTTCCCTCCTGCTTTAAAGCAAAGCATATAAGTATCTATTCTGGATGAAAGGTTAAATGACAAGATTTTAATTTTTCATTACTCACTTGCCCTTTTGGTAGTGGAATTTAGTAGGAGTTAATGATCTGAGGTTTTCAGTGTAAAGCATCATTCTGGTTCTTTTCTCTTAATCTGCAATTTTTAAAAAAATAATTTATTTCTGAGAACTAAATGCTTTTTCTATCAGACTAGGAACTTTTTGTGGGACACAAAAGCTGATTTTAATGACTTGATTATTTGAATCAAGATTTAGTTGTTTGTTTTTTTTCTGGAACACAATTCTGTGGAATGAAGAATTCCACAGGAATAAATAAATTATCTATTAGTAATTAATACTTTGCTGCATTTATTAATGCAACAAATATTGTATTGATTTTATGCTTTTCAAGGGCCAGTATTTATGATATGAGCTAAGAATCATTTTTTTGTGTTCCCATTGAGAGAGACAGTGTGATCCATCGCATGTCCATTGATGGCTTTACTGGGTGCCTTGAGACATTTATTTGGGAAACACCAGCTAACAGTGATCATGGTATGTGTGAAGGAAGATAAGCAGTGCTCTTAAAAAACATGAAATTTAATGAGTCTACTTAAATGGAATTTGAAATCACCTGCTTTTTTGTAATACCCAGCCTAGTCAAATTTTATGGAGCAGTTCTCCTCTCTCCCTTCCTTTTTAAAGGCAGCTAGTCAGCTGCTTGTGCCAAATAATAGCTACCCAAAAGTTTCTTGCACTCTGAGTAAACAACTCTTTGTATATACTTTACAGCAGAGCAGGTTCCTGTAAGCAGACCTGGGACCACTGCTAAGAACAGCAGTCTTAATTCCCAGAGACCAGTCCAGAGAAGCAACCAACAGCACAAGATGCAAGGTTAGAAAATTAATACTCTACTGTGATTTGAAATATTTTGCAAGTATAATGATATCAGTTCCCTTGTCGTTGCAAGGACACTCAGCTATATTTTATCAACCCCAGAGGCCAACTCACCTCTAAAAGTACTGGTCTCAGAGTTCACAGCTCTTTCTTCTTCTATCCCTTGGTTTGACAACTTTGGACAAGAGGATTGATATGAGTGGGTGGAGTGGCATTTTTTAAAACTTTTCATGAATGGTTGGGATGGGTTTTAAATTTTGCCTCCAGATTAGTCAGGCTCAAGCCCACTTTATTGTCCAAGGTCCAAACCAACACTGCTACATTTAAAAGCTACTATTATGAGGAAATTCTCTACAGCTTTAGGAAAGATGTGACCTTTTGCCTGTATTCTTGCTGTAAATTCCTGACATTACTGCTACTCAAAAGTAGGGTGGTCATTCTTCAATACCCTTCTCTGGGTTAACAATCATCCTTGAATTTTTCCTGTATCCAATTGATTTTTTTCTCTGTTTTGCCTCAGTACAAGTAACATCACTGTCTTGTCACATTTATCTTACCTATATAAATTTTTTCTTTCAAATTATCCTCAGTCCTCCCACGCATTCAATTCTATGGTTTTTCTACAATCTTATGAATACAAAGATTAATTAACTAATAATCAGAAACTGGTTTGCAATGGAGAAGGGAGTCTTCTCTCTGCTTTAGTTTAATGGAGAATGAGGAAGGGAGGTTAGAAGACCCATCTGGTAAGAGAAGAATTTTGTTCAGAGGTTTGCTTCTGAGATTTTTTTCCCCTCTCCTTGACCCATATACATAGTCTGACAAGGGAAAATCTTGGTAGAAGATTGAGTTTCACGGTCTACCCTCTCTACAATTTGAAGAAATAGAGTGCATTACAAGTCATGATTCCCACAAATTTTAGCATCCAGTGTCCTATGGGGTGCCAGGGAAGGTCAGGTCACCAGGCAGGAGAAAGACACTCTGTGAGAGCTATCGCAGAGGAGCTGGATATCTGGACGGTTTAATCTTTGACCTCATCTGTGATGTGAGCTGTAGCAGTTCCTTAATTCTGAGACCTGGCAGGCACCATCAGGAGTGCTGAAGGGGACTCACTAAAGGGAGGCCCAAGTGCAGCTACAAACATGCAAGAGCCTATTGCTGGTGCAGTGTGTCCAAGGTCTGTGCAAGCATCCTGTCAGCAGCACTGGGCAGGATGAGTCCCTCTCACCTTGGTTTCAAGGTTTGGGAGCTCTTGCTAAAATGACTCACACAGCAATTGTGTGCTGACTTGAAACCTGGAGAGCTGGCTCTCATCTCAGCATTTGCACTCCATTACTATTTGCACTCCATTTGCCCTGCTAGGGTGCATTTAGCTGTAATTAACATTGGCCAGCCTGCTACTTGCCCTTATGATGCACAAAGGCAAGGGGCTGCAATGATTGTGTATAAAAACTACATGCATTGCAGGTGTTAGGTCTGGCTTAAGTTGCAGGTTTGCCAGAATAAAATTTGCTACTCTTTTAGAACGATGTGTGCTTGAAAACTTTACTTCAAGTGATAATATTAACCTAGTCACTTAGTCAAAGATACATTATGGAATGTGTAAATGGACTGTGCTAAAAAAATTACAGACCTTTTCACCAAAACCTCCATTTTCTTGTGCATTTTTGTAATTTTTTTTGTTAAAAAATTATTAAAGTTTAAACTAAATAAGTTGAACAAATTGTATCTCTTCTGCATTAAAGAAGTGGACAAATTACAGGCCAGTGATGAAGGAACTTGCCTCAGTTTCTCTTGTGCAGTCATGCTGCTGGGAGTAATCATAAGTAATGATCTTTAGATAGGCCATTATATTAATGACATAGACAAAGGGATCGAGTGCACTCTCTGTAAATTTGCAGATGATACCAAGCTGGGTGGTGCTGCTGACACCCCTGAAGGACAGGATGCCATCCAGAGGGACCTGGACAAGCTCTGGAAACGGCCATGTGGAAATCTCCTGAGGTTGAACAAGGCCAAGTGCACGGTGCTGCACCTGGGTTGGGGTAACCCTGGTGCCAGTCCAGGCTGCAGGATGAGCTGATCAAGAGCAGCCCTACAGGGAAGGACTTGGGGGTGCTGGTGGGTGAGAGATTGGACATGACCCAGCAATGTGCACTCACAGCCCAGAAAGCCTGGGCTGGATCAAAGGCAGTGTGGTCACCAGGGAGAGAGAGGGGATTCTGCTTCACTCCTCTACTCTGCTTTGGTGAGACCTCACCTGGAACTTTACATCCAGCTCTGGGGTCCCCAGCACAGGAAGGACATCAATATCTTGGAGCGAATTCAGAGGAGGCTACCAAGCTGATTGGAAGGGTGGAACACCTCTCCTGGGTGGAAAAGCTCAGGAAATTGGGATTCGGCCCAGAAAAGAGAAGGCTTTGGGGTGACCTTTCAGTACCCAAAGGGAGCCTACAAGAAAGGCAGAAAGTGACTATTTACAGGGCTATCTAGTGACAAGGACAAGAGGATTCAAACTAAAATAGCATAGGTTTAGATTAGATATTAGGAATAAATTCTTTACTGTGAGGCTGCTGAGGTACTGGAAGAGGTTGCCCAGAAAAGTTGTGGATGCACCATACCTGGAAGTATTCAAGACCAGGCTNGCAGAAAGTGACTATTTACAGGGCTATCTAGTGACAAGGACAAGAGGATTCAAACTAAAATAGCATAGGTTTAGATTAGATATTAGGAATAAATTCTTTACTGTGAGGCTGCTGAGGTACTGGAAGAGGTTGCCCAGAAAAGTTGTGGATGCACCATACCTGGAAGTATTCAAGACCAGGCTGAGGCTTTGAGCAGCCTGGTCTAGTGGAAGCTGTCCCTGCCCATGGAAGGGGGGTTGGAATGAGGTTTTCTTTAAGGTCTCTTCCAATCCAGGTCATTGCATGATTCTATGATATAGATAGTGTTCAAATATAGTGAAACAAAAAGGAAAAAATTTTACTTATGTAAACTCCGTCTTTCCTGAAGACAAACACATTAGTTAAAGGGATAGATTTGGCCTACCTATGGTGGGAGATTTCTAGGTCTGATCCTGCCTTAATTAAAGCTCCTTTGCTATTGCACTGACAAGGCCCATTCACCATCTCTCCAGAGCAGTGTAAATATGTGCAGGATGCCAGTATTTTTCTGAGAGGAAACCATTATAGACCACAAACCCCATGAGGGAGAGTTTTTTCTCTTTTCTCTGAGGTACTTATCCCAACTATACTTCATCATAACATTAATAGTATTAATAATTTTGTTCATTTAAATGAGAAATAGTTTTTCAAAAGGGGAAAGAGAAAGAGGCAGAATCAGAAGAGGAAATTAAGGTTGCATCTTGATAGTAACAAGACTGATTTTTGAATACCCTGCAACTGTGTATCCCCATATGATACCTTCGGTAAATGTGCTTACTTTATTTTGTACAAGAAATCATACTGACTTCAAATGGCAGTTAATAGTGTGAATAGTCCCTATAATGTTTTTAACACCTAGTCTATTTTAAGACAAGATGTAGTTATAAATTACGTTGCAATTTTAGGGTCTATATAGGAAGCACTATTTTTTGCATGATCCAGGTGACTGCTAACTGCTGCATACTGCAGTAATTATAGTTTTAATTTGATTGTGGCCACACTAAATCATAAAGGGGACATCGATAATCCAGCTGTGGCAACTTGGTATGACAGAAGATAATTAATATGTTAATGTCAAAAGGATCAAGGTTCCATCATGTCTGGTGGTAGGTGATACAATGAAACCAAACAGCGACTCTCATGCCTAAAGGACTGCCTGGTGTTAGCTGTGGGTGAAAGTTGAGGTTTAAAGTGACTCACACTGAATTGATAAATAAAGTGTTATTGACTAATTGAGGTTAATCCCAGGTTCTGAGCAACAGGACTGTATTTGTTGTGGTCAGTTTATACATGCCCAGTCAAGCATCATGTGTAGGACAGCAGTGCTGCATGGTTATTGTAATGGCCTGCCGTCTAGCTGGGTGTTGTTGTACAAGGTTATTATTGACTAAGGAAATGGTGGTGGCTGGAAGCTATGGCCTCCTGGGATTTTCTAGGAATGGTCAAACACAGGGCCTACGGTTGAATAAAGGAATTTGCCATCTTCTCTCTGAGTGTGGCAAGTACAATGTGAGGTGAGCTGTGCTTGAAGGTGGAGAGAAATGCAATACTGAATGAAGGGCATTTGTGGAAATAGCTACAGCATGAGAATACAGGTTTTAAACACATGTCCAGGTATGCAGCATGAGAATCGCCTATATTCCTGAATTTCTGCTTGAGTGCTTCATGGTGTCAACTTGCATTAAAAATGGTACTCTTTCATACAAAGGATGTTAGCATGACTTTGTGTTGGGGCCTCACAGGAGACAATGCAGAAATCTCACCCTAAATCCCTGTATCCATCTTATAGGATGGAGCCCCTCTCTCAGACAGTGAGAGCCTCAGAAGAAGCTGACCTATGTGGGGTTTATTAGCTGTATAAATCTACATATGAACTCTGTAGATTAATGTATCTCTATGATATCACTAGATAATCTCAGTAGAGTGAGCCTCCCTCAGTGCAGTACCCTGTTCTGAAGGAGGCTCACCTTCAAATCTGGATGCTACAGCCTAAGGCGAGTTCCAGTAATGATTTGGTTAACAGTGTACACCAGAAGTCTTGTATCAATGTTCTATCTACTTCTGCTGCCTGTAACCTCTCCTTATAGACCCAGGGATCCTTAAAGTCATGGTGTCACACAGGGAGCTCAAATTGAGCTCCACCAGGAAGTGGCCATTGGGAGATTTTCAAAGTAAGGCATGAGACTAAGTGGTGCATCATTGTTGCCTTTCCTAGTGAACCTCTAAAGCAATACTTCTGAGAGATATAATTTTTTCCCTTTTAAGTGGGATTTAACATAGTCCTAAAGATGAAAATTCATCTGTCAATGTAGTTTTTCTATTTCTTATTTTCTTTTTAATTTTTAAGCTGTTATCCAACTATTGCACTTGTCCTAGACTCATTCTAGACTCTTGAAAGTCCATGACTTTCAAGAGTGTTTATTCACTCAAAGGTATTGCAGAACTTCCAATAAATGCAGTGAATTCAGGGGACAACATGCAAAATTTTGGGACCAGCCTCAGCACAAAAGCATAATTACTTGTTTATGCAACTGCTGAAAACATGAGTGACAGGATGGCATCTATTTTCTGGTGAGCTGGGGCAGAGCTTTGAGCCAAAGGGTGCTGGCTGGTAGGTAGGGGAGGAAACTGTGTATAAGAGTTTCCTATTTTTTAACAGGCTGCGTCTACCTCTGGAATTGGCACTGGAATTTAAAGGAGATTATTACTCTTGTAGGTCTCTTCTTGGAATTTCTCTGTTCCTCAAATTTGTCCCCTAACTGAAAAAAATTTGTGAGCATTACCAAATCCACCATGGATGAAACAACCGTTTTGGCATATGGATTGTACGCAGAAGAAAATTCCCCTGCTTGTGCACCTGAGTAATTGGCATATCCTGTTCCAAGGAAAACCAACCAATGGAGCAGAGTAACATTACAGCATAAGCTGCTTTTGCTGGAAGAAGTGGGAAAGGAGAGGTATGATAAAGAGATTGTTCAAAGACTGAAGCTCTTGGACTTTAGCTACTAGATAGATCTTGATTCACAGGGGAAATCTAGCAAATATATAGATTTCTGAGAGATCCACAAGCTACTTTTGAGATAGGACACAGTACATCTTTGAGATCTAGATGTTCTGGATACATTATTTACATAGTTCATGGCTATAAAAATGGATGTAAATGAACATTTTTTTTTCTCTTCCATTCTCTATAAAGCAAATTTATGGAAAACCTGTAGAAATAATTTGGTGTTATTATCTAGGTACATCCTTCCTTGAAAAACAAGCTATCTTGAAGAGAGAAAGACTCTTGAAAGTGATCCATCCCTAGTACTTTTTGTCTCATCTGGTTTTGCACCATTTCAGTTGCCCAAAACTAAACCACAGTTTCTTAACATCATTTCCAAACAATACAGCCTCTAATATTTTGGTACACTTAGAGGATGAGACTATGATTTCTTCCACACCTGACATTTCTACTAGGTCTGTGAAAATTTTCCCACTTTCTCTTTAGACTGAAGGCAATAATAACCACTCTGATGAGAGGTGTTTATGTTTATACTATTAAAATAGTTTATGATACCACAATAATATCAAGTGATTGCCCTTCTTGATCTAAACATGGTAATAAAACCCATTTATTTTCTAGACGTTTCTTTTCTGATACTCATAAATTTTAACAAAAAATTAGCATTAGAGTAAAATGGTTGCTTTATTCCTGCTCATTGTTCACTTTTCTCTTCCAGAACTGGACCTTCCCTTGGAAAGATGCTTAAGTGATTTTAAAGGGCATAGAATAGACTTTTTCAGTTGGGAACGACCTGCAGTGATGATATAGTCCAACTGCCTGACCAGTTCAGGGCTGCCCAAAAGTCAGAGCATGCTGTTAAGGGCACTGACAAGCTGGGACATCGACCACCTCTCTAGAGAGCCTTTACAGTGTTTGATCATTTTCTCAGTAGAGAAATGCTTCCTAATGTTAATTCTACATTTCCCCTGGTGCAGCTTTGAGCTGTTCCCATGTCTCCTTTCCCTGGATACCAAGAAGGAGTGATCCCTGCCTCCTTCTCCAAACTAGACAAGCCCAAGGTCCTTAGCTGCTCCTCATGAAATGTTCCTCCAAGCCTCTCCCCACCTTTTTTGCTCTTCTCTGGCCACATTCAAAGCCCTTCCCATCCTTCTTAAATTGTGGGGCCCCCAGGACAGCACCCAGCAGCAGTAACTTTTCTTCTCATAGTGGTGTGTCTTAAAAGTTGGGTGATACCCAAAAAAAAGCTGCACAAAGAAATGAGACATTGGTTTTAAAATCACTGATTTAAAAATATTGTCCTTCTGCATTCCAGCACAATTATTTTTCAGTTGTTGGAGATAAGTTGGGAGAGGAGGGAATTGTAGCTAGACAAAGCTTTTTGGTGAGAGAGAAGAAATCTGGAGAGGGGACCATAGAATCTAGCCACCATGAGAAAAGGGTGTGTCCTGCTGTGGGATAAGTGGACAAAGGACCTGGGGTGTAAAGAAAAGAAGATTAAAAAAACTAGGAAAGTAGATGAAATATGATAGATCTTTTAAGAGATAATAATGAAAAATATTTTAAGGATTGAGAAACTAGCATTTAAAGGACAGTAAAGTAAGTAAGGTGTTCTGTGCATTCTGGTGCTAAGGTTATTATAAGAATAGGCAGGAGTTTATTAGTTTTGCAGAGGCCCAGACAGGATTACTTTTTCTTGTTCTTATTGCTTTGATTTCTGTAGATGCTCTTTTTTATTTTTCTTTTTGTTAATGCATCCCAAACTAAATGTAAAATAACCCAAAACAACAACACGACCAAATTTTTGTGCTTATACAGTAGAAGGTGAATAGTAGTGTGTAAATCATGAAAATGTCTTCATTAGGATGGGTATCTGATTCCCCTTGAACCTAGTAAGTTTTAGGTGCCCAAATTCCTTTGAGATACCCATCCTAATTAACTTGCTCAAGGTCAAAAAAGAACTGTGGTGGGAAGGTGAAATTTAAGTTCAGTGCCTCTGTCTCAATACCTTTTCCTCTCTGGGACATAGTAAAATGTAGAGGCTATTAACCTAAGAGTTCTCCAGCTCAGGAACCAAAGAGAAGCTGAGAAACCTCATACCCAGTTGACCTAGAAGGGTTATATAAATAATTATCAGATTTAAGCTCAGGAATGTTGGTGTCTCCCTCTATTTTTCTGTTTCTCACTCCTTTCTATTAGGTTTTGGTTGAAAGAAGGCATCCCAATATTAATATTTTTTGCTGTCTGGTTGGGGCAGGTTGAGAATGCCTCTGTGCTGAACCAGAGCTGCACTTCACCCGGAGGATTATGTTCAATGAAGGGGCATAGTGCAACTTTTTGCTTCTTTTGTCCTCCTTTTCCTTTGTACTTGAGGCTCAGACTCTGGAGCACATGGTATAATAGAAAACTATCCTGAGAGAAATACAGATATTGGAAAAGAAAGGTGCATTAAGTTATTGGAAAGGCAGAAAAGATGATGTTAAGAAGCTGTCACTCTGGGAAAAAAACAAAAAGTTTGTCTCATGAAACTTTATACCATGCAGTGTTTTGAGTATATCACCTGGCAAGCAGTCTCTCAGTAAAATGTGAACCAGAAACTGTCCTTGTCTCACAGAGATGCATGCTAAGAGAGCCTGAGGGTCCTTGCACCAAGGCAGGGGTGTCTAGGGAAGATGATCTGAAAGCTCAGAAGACAAGTGAGTGATGCTGAGTAATGTCCATCACCAGGGACTCTTAGTACTAAACCAAACCAACCCAAAAATCGTATTCACTTTTCTGAAAACTTACAGCTATGTTAGTGAGTCTCTGTTTTGAGAGGAGATTCCTGGAGGTTTCTTCTGTACCTTCAGAGAACGTCCTGCCTCTTATTACAGTTTGTTTTGTGGGTTTTGAAAGCACTGAATTATGTGTATTTTAAAAACAAACAAACAAGCAAAACTGGCAATTCCTTGCTGTTTTTTTCCCTTAAATACATAAAATGCTTTGTTTTACTTTGTTTCTTAATAGCTGCCTACAGCAATTCACTAGATGAAGTTGAATTCTTTTTCACAGAAAATAGTATGCAACTATTGTAAATTTGGGTGGTAGTTACGGTTGCTAGTGATGACTAGACTCTTGTGTGGAATTCACTTTGTTCTGGCTGCATGAGGGATTGTGTGTCTCCACATGAAAGATATCCAGAGCTAGAAAGGATTTATTTTTTTTTCTGAAAGAACATGAGAAGGTGGATTAAAACTGAGTTTTTCTTCCTGATGCTGAGACCATCTTTCAGTTTGACTTTTGCAGTTTTACACAAGTCAGAGGTTTCATCCAGGACTTTGCATGTCTTTCTTGTGATTTATATGTTGTCTTTGGTTAAAATTAAAATAGGATTCAGCTGCAGATGTGACCAAAGCCATACTGCCCAAGCTTAACTAACTGGAGTGAGTAGAGTTCAAGCTACTTCTGGGAACCCCTCTGTAGTGAATATAGAGAGATTGAAACCTTACCTCAGTATTGTGGCTTAATCTAAACTTAGACTGACTAGTGGCTGCATGTTTTGAGGTGAGCTGTGCCTGGTTTCCTGGTCACACATGTGCTGCCCAGGTTTTGATCTGGCTCCTTCTTGGGTGCTCTCTGGGTGTGGCTCTCTGTGACCACCCACACTTGTGTGTGATGACACAACATTGACACAGGGCTTCTCCAGGATGGGCTCCTCCAGGATGGGCTCCGTCTCTGCTTGCCCCAGTGTAAGAGAACAGAGAGTCTTCACTAGGACTAAAGGAAGTGCTCACATTTCACACACACAGCCCCTACCATGTCCACCCCCTGCAGAGGGTGAAGGATGGAGGATGCAGCACCAATTGTGAGAGCAGGCAGGGGAAGAGAGCAGCAGAGTTACTTGCATCCTGCAAACCAGGGCTTTTTTTTTTTTTAAATCTATATTAAAGGAAAAGCTTCATTTTGTAAAATGCAGGTCTCTGTTCAATGTGACCAGGAGCAAATTTATCTTGTTAGCACTTATTTACAACTGACAATTCTCAATTAGCTTTTGAGCCTAGATTTTCATTTCTATAAATCCCTAATGAGAGTATAAATTACTAACGAAAGAGCTAAATCTCAGGGCCAAAGTCTTACTTCATTAACACACTAATGTAAATCTGAAGTGTTTCTGTTCTTCCGAGCAGAGTTACTTCATGATAACACTGGTGTAAGTGAAATGGGAAAGAATTCTTGAGGCTTCTATAGTGGGCAGCATGAAGTGGAATCATTCTGTCTCATTTTCAAATTCTGTCTCTTAGGGAAAATATTTCCAATGTTTCTGTAGTGTTGTGCTCAAACTCATTTGTCTGATTTGTCTGACTTCAAACTTTTGCTTGATTCTTTTAAATGTCATTTTTCTTTTTACACCTGCTGCTCAGTGAATAGACACAAAGTGGAATCCTAAAATATTTGCCACCTTTTGGTGCAATCAGTAAGAATTTTATATTTATTTATAACTAGTATTCAATTTCCATTGGCATAGGACTCAGAGGAAATAGCTAACAATTTAAATTTCAGAAATAATAGAAATGATGTAATTTTTGATAAGTGTTTAAATTTCTCAATGAATGTCATGCTAATCTGTGATAATGTCAATAGGGTGCTGTAACAAAGTCATTGTACTGAGTATGTTGTTGATTTGAACACCTAATAAGAGTCAGAGTATTTGGTCAGGTGTGGGCTTTTTTACCCCCTGTAGCCACTAGAAATAGAGCCATGTTCAAAGGGTCTTTTAGGAAAGATTTTTGGAAAAGGTCTTTTAGGAAATCACCTAGGAAGTAATGTGTGTCCTATTAGTGTCAATGATGGTGACTTTGACACAAATATAAAAAAATTCAGTCTAACATGAGCTAAAAACCCCATGATGCAGCTTCATGTGCAATTCATCATGTTTGATGTTCAGATTTAAAAAAAACCGATAAGTTACAGAAGAGTTGTATTTGAAGGCCAAATAGCAAAAAAATGTGGATTACAATTTTCTCTGTTATGTTTGTAAGCTTTTCTTCCTAATGATCTCCTGATCTCCAGGTTCCTTAATGAGCTTGTTCAAAGGGTTTCTTGAAAAGTATTAGGTAATTAACCAGAAATCCTAACTAATATTATATAGATGACAAATTATAAAGCAAAAAATTGTTATGTTTATGAAGAAATAAATCTAGCATCATTGTTTTGAGTCAATAACAATTTTACTATTTCGAGTTAGAAAAGTTCACACTGTGTTTAATAAAGGAGAAAAGCCTACTAAATATCAAAACACAGGCATAATGACAGCAAAAATTATTCTACAGCTTTTTCGTCATGGTTTATATTATGACTTCAAACTATGAGTTTCAACAGTTTTTAAGAGTATGAGCATTTTACCTTGTAGAATTTTGTACATTACAAATGATTGTGCTGGATTGCAGACAATAGGAAAGTAGGAAAATGCAAATAGATGCTTTGACTATGCTGAAATGAGAGGAGAGGCACAGGTTTTTTAGATCTTAGGATCTCTTGTCATGCTAGGCAAAAAAAGAAGGAAAAACTTGCCACATGTTAGCAGAAGCTGCACGTTTTTAACATATAGGACAAAGCTTTATTACACCAATCATAAACTGGTTTTCTTGTTCTCAGGAAGTAGTGGAGCAAGTAGAGTTAGTAAAGGAAGTTATGCTTAGCAGAAAGCTGTCTTTTTCATAGAGGGTCAGATCTGAGATACTTAAGATGAGATTGGTCATGTAAGTTATACTTTTTGAAGCCATTACTGTGGCTTTAGGTAAGTTTGGCCTGTTTGTGTAAGGGCTCTCTGTGAGATTATGAAGCGATGCACCAGCTTTTCTTCTGAACAGCACAAAGTATTTATTTCAAACCTCTCCATGCCTGAAGATAAAACATGAATTTTGTGTCACATAGTTGGCAAAGGCAATTTCAGAATTAGGCATTCTGAATCCTACGTGGCATGATTTATAAATGGCTGGTTTTAGTCTAAAAACAGAGTTGTCATCTTGCTAATATACCAATATGTAAACAACAAAATGATGGTGTGCAAAAATGGACGAACAAATATAAAACATTTTGTAACAGCTTACTATATTTCTTGTAAATACTTCTTTTTTGGTGACATACTAAAATAAACAATCGTAAGTAGAAGTGTAGCAATTTTTGTGAACACAGTGATATCTGAATAGAAATGAGAACTGGAATTGATTCTCAAGTCTAATGTTTGCCAAGAATTTGTGTTTTAGGGGGGGGTGTGTGTATGTTTTGTTGTGGGTTTTTTTGTTTGATTTGTGTTTGGTTTTGAGGGTTTTTTTGTGTGGAAATACACTCTGTTCAACAAATTATTGTTTTGTGATTATCAAAGTTCAGACTTGAAAATTAAATAAAGTTATTGTTGCATGGTCCCTGACATCTATTTTAGTTTATTAATATAACAAAGTTTCAAAAAAAAAATAAATGCAATTCTGATCTTTTCTAGTTAAGAGACAAAACCAAATTGTAAACAACAGAACAAGATAAAAGCAATTTTAAAAAATATGCAGAAGAAAATTCCAGTCAGTAAAACTCTATTTAATTTGGTATACTGTATGTAGATTTTACAGGAGACCTTTTTGGAGTTTACAGTTTTGTATATAGCATTAGTAAATAGATGAGGAAGGATTTCTGTCAGATACCACTGTGACAGGCTTTAGTTTAAACCCTTAAGACAGACAGATAGAAGTAGATTAACTGGCCTTAGCTATTTCATGTTCCCTGTCTGAAAGGAAACATGGTTCCATGTTGAGCTAGCATGTCCTAGCAGCCTGAAATAGTAACGTATTTACTGTCTTTTCATGCATCTTGTTTAACATTTGCTTAACACATTTATTCAAATGAGGCTGGGCATTTGTTTATCCCTTATCAAATGAAGTGGGACAGCTCTAGGACAAGAGCAAAGAGATTATATCAGCAGAAGCACCTTAAGGCTTCATTTTTTGGTTTTGGTGATAAGATAGCACTGAGGAAAGAAAACACCAACATCAGAAGATATGCTTATGAAGTAATTTTTAGCCAAACTTTGGGTAACTTTTGTTCTACTTCTTAACGTGTAATATACTATAAACGCTGCATGAAAGGAAATATTTAACAACCAACCTTAAACCCAAATCAAACTGCCATCCCCAACCATTAAATAAAACAACTAGCTCAACTCTGGGATCATCTAACCCAACCAAATAAATAAATCTAAGGGTAAGGCTTCTAGATGGACCATGATTAGAGTTTAATTCAAGCAATCAAAAGATAAAGCCCCAAATAATCTATCCTGACTGGCAGTTGTTTGGGTTACCTTGAATAAAGAACTGTGTGTAGTACAGCTCTGAACATGGTGGCAACACATACAGGGTCTGTCCATTGCCCCTCCTTACTTCCTTTCTCCTGTTCTTTTTCATAGTGATTTCTCTTCCACCCTGTTATCATCACTGTGATTTGTACAGACAAAACCTCTACCAAATCAGTAACAGTCTTAATCACAGTTGATATTTGGTCCTGTCCTCATTCTTCAGACATCTTCTGTTGCTTATTGTGATCTGCTTTAAGGATTAAGTGCCCAGACTTGCCCTTTTAGATCTACTCAGCATAGTCCCACCACATCAGTAGGTCACACAGGTGTGTCCTGGGATGGTTGTGGAAGGTAAATGCAGAATGCCTCTCTATTGACCTGTGGAGGAAAATCTGTCCATGTAGTCACAGTAGCTTCCCATGTGATTTTTGCTTTGGAATGTTTACCAAAAAATCTGTGCTTAAGTGTCCTGAGTGAGTGAAATGTGATTTTAACTATCAGAGGGAGAGTACTCCCTTAGAAATTACCTGCTAACCCTATAGCAGTGAGTAGTTTCACATAAACACGCTGATCTCCAGAGAGCATGAGAGGAAAAGATGTCTTAAAAATTATGGTGATTTAATTTTATTTTGCCCTAGAATGACATTCTCCTGAGTATTTGTGAAAATGAAGATGAATATGCAAGGCTACATTTGGTTGATTTCGCGCCAGATGGCCAGTTGCAGAGGCTGAACTAAGCTGAACTGATTGATTCGTTTTTGCCATATTGCATGCTGGCGTTTACCAGAGTTCACATCATTCAAATACTAACATTTTTGGTGCTTTATCCTTTTATTTATTTTTTAAAAATTTTTTTTCTAATTTTCTTGGGATGACCTCTGCTTTCTTAATGGAGTTTCCCTGTTTTCTTTTCTGCCTGTCTTTAAAGGTATCAGTCTTTTCCTTACCAGGTTGTTTGCTGGGGGTTCGGTGGTTTTTTTTTCTTTCTTTCTTTCTTTCTTTTTTTTTTTCTTATAAAGATTTAATAAACTGCTCACAGAGAGAAGGAAAGAAGGAAATACGTAGGGCAAATATGCACTATGGCATTTTTTTTTCTCTCCAGAGGCTTAACTTTCTCTTGCACTTTTAATTTATTACACGTGAACAAAGAATACACCATCTTGCATTAAAATGAAATTCTTAAAATTCCATTGTTTCAATTTACCTATTGTTTTAGGGACTGTAGAGCAAATAATTTAAATTCCCAAAGTTCTAAATTTCCTGGAGATATTCCATTAAAAGCTAATGGAATTAATATCAATAGTTAGACTGAAATCACACCAGGAACTTTGGGAAATTAACAGGGAAAATTGTTTCTATGTTTTGAACGATTTTATATATATATAAAAAATAAAGAATACATAGGGAGTAGCATACCATGTGTGGGTGTGCACATATGGATCTTATAAATCAAAATAGGTGTACTTCAGGGGAAGATTTAAAAGACTTAATGAGTATGGGTTTTCCTATTAAGTTCTGTGGGCTTTGGAGAGACTTCAGTAAAGTTTCAGGAAAAATAATATTTGAATATATACAAAGAGAGAAATAAAAGGCGAGTAGTCCTTTGGCAAAAGAAGATCTGCACTTGTGAGCAGAGTCTTTCCTTCCACTCAGTGTCAACCATAACTCTTAAGTGTAATGTCAGGATCCACCTCTTTGTTAGGCCAAGTAATTTGCAAAGCACAATTCCTCACTGATTTCCTACCTTAAGTAATGAGGGCTTTGTAGGGTCAGAAGAGAAGGGAAGAAGTTTGATATGATCTTTTCCCAACGATCAGCCCTACAAGAGAAGCTGGGATCAAAATATCGGACAAAAAACCAGGAAGAGATGGCAAAACCCTATATTGACAGGAGCCAGTAAGGATTTTACTGTGGACTTGAGAGGAGCTGGAGCTTTTCAGAGTGGAGTATGGGGCATTCTTGTTATGCAGGACTGAACGTACAGATAGAGTCATCAGCTTAATCTCTAGTATGGTGCAAAATCCAACCAATGCTTTGCGGGGCAGCTGACCTGCGTGATTGACGCCTGCTCATGTGGAGCTGAGAATCCTCCAAATTACTTCAAAGCAGATATTTTTGCTGGCTGGCTGCCGTAGGCCAGATGATTTCTTCAAGAGGGAGAGTCTAGGGAGAGTAGAGCTATCCTCTGTTCTCCAATTCTACTTCATTGCAGCTCTGGTGGGCAGTTCCCATCAAAATCTGCTTAACCTGCTCAGTGAAGCCATACATGCTCCTCCACTGCACTGGGCAAGGCAGGAGCATTCCTTGTGCTGGGTTTCACACCTCTGCTCTGGAATACTGGATCTTTGTGGCCCCACAGCTCAGACACAGGCATGCCCTGCAATAGGCACCCACTAATGGGGCTGACAAAAGGGGAAGGGATTTCAAAGGACATGCACATATAAAAAAGCTGATATAAAAACATTGTTAAACTTTCTAAAGTACTATGGATTCACTCTGCAAACCCAAAATATTCTCTGTACATTTTCAGTTGGCAAGTTATTTTGCCAGCTGGCACATTGAAAATGGTATGGCACTAAAGTTTGCCATCTACTTCACCCCAAGAACCACCTGCCACTTGTGCTCCAAAAATACACGGTGGGATTGACACAAACCTCAACTTTTCTCCACAAATCATTGCACATCTTTGTCACCTATAACAGTTCTGTGCATCAAACAGAGCAGTCAGAAACCCAGCCTATAGGATTGAGAAGGATTAAAAAGGGTGAACCTACAGTATTTTATTGACCTAGGTTCTTACATTAACCTGATCTGATCCTTTAATTACTATGAATAGAATAGGGCTTAAAGTCCTACTTAATAACACCCCATGCTTTTTGTTCTATAAAGAGCTTTCCTATTCATGTGGCCTCTTCTTTTCAGATTTACAGATTTGCAGCAAGAAGGAATGCATGTTTTTTTTCTGGCACTCCAGGGGAGAAAGCTACCTAATGTGTATGTGTGGGATACTGGAAAGCATAACAGCAACCTTTCTGTTTTGAAAAAGTTATTTACCAATCAATCCTCATTCAAGTTATTTGTCAGGTAAAGGTGTAAGGAGAAAAGGCAACCAAAACATAAGATCTTAATTTTATTAAGGTAGTAGAAGGAGCTTAACATAGTTTCTATGCTAATCAGAACTGTAATCACATCAGATACACACTTTTCCCCCTTCCCCCAAACATTTACCCCCTCCCCATAGATTCTCCTCAGAGAATCAGCATGTTACTGTAATCCAGGCAGATTAATATATACACGTGTTATCATGCATATGGGTGATATATGGTACTATAATTAATAACTGGTATTTTCTCTGCATTCAGGAAAGCAGCTGCAGCCCACTGATAAGACACTTTATGAGAATAAAATCAAAGCTAGGCATTAATAATTATAATTTTTTGTGGTCAAGAACAGTGCGACAATCTTTTTTTTCTTGAGACTGAACTGAAATACGAGTGGGCTGCTGGGTTAAAAATGACAAGGGGATACAGGTTGTGATTGGGAGCCTAAGACATTGTGTAAAGAGCATTATAAAAAGCAGAAACAGTCTCCCTAATTGTCACATGAACATATTGTTCTTAGCATCTTGTGTGAATCCACCCTGAGGCCAGGTTGAGGGTACAATCCAAATTTGGTTTTGAGTTAAAGATGGAATGAGTGACGAAAGAGAAGTAGAGAATTTAGGGATTTTTAGGCAGGAGGAAGAGGAAAAAGAGAAGGAAAAGGAAGAATCTGACAAAAATGGGTAGAGGTGGTGCAAAGAACTGAACCAAAATCATCTCCTTCTCTTTCTGTCATTGCCTCCAGTATGATTTGCCTGAGCACACAATCCTTTGACTGTTGTAATTATAAAAAGATTATAGTTGTATACTGAATTTGGATGAGAGGGAGTACTGCAGATATTTTACCATTTGGAAGTTTTTCTTCTTATTAAGGAACAGCCATTTCAGCACTATTTTAAGGCTAAAACTTGATTAACATGCAGCAGTGAAACTGGTCTAATTTTATTTTACTAAATTTACTGTAAATAACTTGTTAGTAAAATAAATACTGAAAGAATATGGTAGCTGATAAGGAAGGCATGCTTAAAGTGTTTTTTTGTAATTCCTTAGCCTTCCCAAGACAGGTGTTGTTAGAAGCCAGTCTGATTAGTCCATCGAAGACACGTCGCTGCCTCTTTCTCTCCCACCTTCTGCCCTCTTGAAGGTAGAACAGTCTTTACCGTACTTTTGAGGAATGAGGATTTAGATTGAAGCAAACCATGAAAAGCATGCCTGTTATTGACAGGTTATATGAAAATGATGGCTTGAATTTATAACCCACAGACAGACAGACAGATACACACACATATGTATATAATCCCTGCTTTAGCATTACAATTTTTCTCTCTATTGCTACTCTATACAGCTGTAATCTCAAAAGACCATTTATTAAATGTGAAATATTGTATGTTCCTGTAGCCTCCTTTCTTGATTGTGTTCCCAGGGCCTTGTTGGGCAATTGATTACACTGTGCACAATCCTGCTGCTTTAGGTATTAATGGCAAAAACCCCCATTGTCTTCAGGATTTAGGGCCTTTATGATTTTTTGAAGTTCATTATATTTTGCAAGCAACTGAGTTTAAAATCCCTGATTGGAAAGACTTACCCCTCACATCTTCCTGTGAAATGTTTTACCTTTAGAATAAAAAAGCATTTGGAAACTGTAGAATGGTTTTGATCTGTGGGATTAAAAGAAATCAGTACTGAAAATGGATTCACATCATTTTCTTTTTGGGTACACGATTCTTGGGGGGAGGGGGAGCGGGAGGAGAGAAAAAAAATAACAGCTGATTTAATATAAGTGGGCTGAATTCCCTCTCCTGGTGGGTCTTTCAAACCTCCAGTTTCTGTTCTTGCCATTGCTCTGTGAATATCCCCCTCCCCTTTTTGTTAAAAGGCATTTACTATGAAAGCCTACAAAAGCAGCTTTCAGTCTGATTAAGCTTCTCCCATAAAAAAATACAAAAATAGGGATACATTTGGGTCAGTATCACCCTGCTATTCATCTGCCTTAATTTGCCTTGGCTGCTTACTAAGGATGCTGCACATGAACATGGAAGCCTCCTGCAGTCATTAAGGGCTTCTCAAAATACCATTTGTGAAATTCCAAGGTGCAACAATTATCATAGCGCAAAACCAAATTGTCAGAATGCTCTGAGCAGCTTGACATAGCTGTTGGCTCACTGCTGGCAGGTACCAGTTTTCCAGCCTGACCTGGAGTGAACTGGTGCTTGGTGGGCACAGAAGGAATGGTTGTCTTGTGAAATCCCCATCACTGGTAATGTCTCTCTCTCTTTCTCTCTCTCCCTCTGTTTTCCCTTTTGCAGAGGTGGAGTGTCTCATACTCCCAGCTCTGCATCCACTGCATCCAATGTGCCCACTGCCAGAGGCTGCTCACTGACTGACCCTCAGTCAAGGCAAACCACGCCCCACCCTAATCTCCCTGCCTGTAGAATGGGTACAGAAGAGGTGCTCCTGATAAGTTTTTGAGGGAGGTTCCGTGCCTGAAAACCTTCTCTGGTGTTGACTTTTCTCAACATCAGCATCTGTATCGCTCACTGGCCCATATTAATCTGCTTTCCAGCAGGTTAATATCTGTGTGAAATATTTGTGCAGCAATTTACAAAGGTGCTGTGATAACACATGTAAACATTTTAACTGTGTAGGACTGAAAAATAAGTTTGAACTGGAACTGTGATTTGTTTCTGCCCTTGAAAGAATATTATAACCTTTCTTAATAATATTCTTTCTTTAGTACACAGCAATGTTGAAATGTAATCTTTATTACTAAATGGATGAATGAGTGGTGTTGCTTAGGGCACAGACTAAAAAACCATTTTCCCATGAAGCCCAAATATTGTTGCTGTTGCAGTTGTCCTCTTGTTTTATTAGCTCTGAACAATGTTGGACTACTCTCGAAATCTAATAATCTCTGCAAAGTGTCTTCCCTCGGTAGCATCTTTGATAATGGAGAATAGATTCTAAAAACACAATAAAAGCATAAAAGACAATATTATCATAGCTGCTTTCAAAAACTAGAAAAAAATCCAAACAAGTAAAAAAGAGACAGAATGCATAGAAAGAAAAAGAAGATACTAAATGCAAGTTTTTTTGGTAATTTTGTGTGCGTATTTACGATTTAATCTGCTAACAGCCATGTTAAGTACAGCATAGGGTTTGGTGGAAATTTCAGTACCAGCTGCATAATCTTTATTTCTGAGGAGAATGAGAGAGAATTAATTAAAAAATATATATTTTTTTTACTTATTAGTTGAATTATGAAAAAAAAAGGGTTTTTTTTTCCCCCCTAATGCCCATCAGTTGCCATCAAACATATATAAGAGGAAAACGGTCGTTTCAAATATTATAATTATTCTTTATATTCCTCTTGTTAGCTAGGCATCTTATGATCTCTGAAGAGCAGGACTGGCCCTGGAGACAAAAGCTTCTTTGCAGCGTGTGTGCATTGCGGCGCGCGTGCATGCACGCGTGCGTGTCTGCCTGCACACGCACAGATATGCCTGTGCACAAGGCAAAGACCTTCAGAGCTGGAGAAGAAACACCCACGGCTGTCCTTTGATTTTTGAAAGCAGAATATATGAATGCTGGCCCCAGAATGTCAGAACATTACAGCTCTTTTGCTGTGTAAGTGGAAGATGTATTTTTTTAATTATGATCTTTTATACCAGTGACTTTTACATGAAGGAACATTCAGATGTTTTATGTTTCACATTTATTTAAACAATCATTGTGTCTCTCAAAATATTTTCCCTGAAACCTTATGTACAAGTAATAAAGCTCTTGTATTGGAGCAGGTTCAACTGATAATAGCAATATAAGGTTGTCTGATTATGCCAAAATGCTACTGAAGAAAGGAGGTTTTATAACTGACTTTGAATGAAATCCATAACATCTATGAGATTTCCCCCTTCCAAATTGACCAAAAGTTTCATTAGAGAACAGAAAGCTTTTTTTTAAAGAATACATAGTAGAGTATAAAATACATTTAAATTGAAGCTAGGGAACAAATGATAACCATTAAATTTCTTTGCCAGAAATTCTACTCTCCACTCTGCCCCCTGCCACCTCCCTTCCATGTCAGCATCTTGATGCAGCATCTACATGCTAACACTTCAGGCAATTCACTCTCCTTTTTTAAGTAGTGTGAGAGGTAACCTCAGTTCAGAGAGCCTCCTAAGAGAAAGGTTTAGCGCTACTGGATGCCATACTTATGTCTTTTCTTCTGCTGTCTTTGTACAGGTCAGTAGTAGCAAGGTTCTGCCATCCACATTAGATTTTGAGACGCTACTCCTGATGATTTTGATGCGCATTTCACCTCAGGAAAATATTTGTTCCAGAAAGGATTTTGCCTGGCATGTTTCTGTGCAGGAGCAAAGAAACGACAGTTATGTTCCTGTAGAAGCAAGGTTTTTCATCCTTGTATTTGCAAAAGCAGTTACCATCTAGCTCTGGCAGTAACTTTTCTCCCTCTTTGGCTGTCTGCAGGATGACAGGTCAGCAGGAGCTGTGGGCAGAGCTGTAGGCAGCTCTCTGCTTGCCAAGCGGCTGCGTTTTGTGGGAGCATTTGCCTCAGACTGGACTCTTTCCGTCTTTGTAAGGGAAACTTCAGCAGAAAGAAGGAACACACGGGAATGTCCTTTCAGTCCTTTTTCTTTTGGCCCTGTCGCAGTCCCACTTCTATCTCTTGGAAGGGAATTTAGCTTCTCATTTTGGACCTTCACAGGACTTCCCTGTGCCTCCCCTGAGGAGGAACTTCTGGAAATACCCCCTGGGTATTTCTGGAAAATTTTCTCAGGGTCACCACTCTGAGTTATTTGCCGTTGTGGACAGCAGATTTTCCAAGCAATGCTGCTTGTCTCTGGTTATTTTTTGCCAAATATTTTTAGCAATTCAGTGCATTTCTATTTCAAAAGATCTTATTGGAAAGCATGAAAATAAGTGATAGTTATTTTGCTTAAAAACAAACCCCAAAACCTAATTGCCACTACACCAGTTTTAATATAACTGTTTTGGCTAAAGCATCCAAACACCTAACATTCTGCACTTTAGAAAACAGCATTCTTTTCCCATATAACAAGATATAAAGGCTCAGCATTAAAAATCCCCACAAGACCCCCATTAATAAGGGGAATCTGTATTTAAAAACAATCAAACAAATGCAAACACCAAAACTTTGGTTTCAGTCTGTGTTGACTGAAAATAAGGCCACTGTGGGGAGAATGTTTTGAATGAGGTAGTGAAAATGGTTGTATCTGGCTAGAACAGAAAACTTGGAAAACTGCTTTATTTTAAGTATTACAGTTATTTAAATAACAAACAGCTATCTTACAGTTGGCAAAAAATGAGATTGGAGGAAGAATTTTGCAAACCTTACATTTTAAATTCTAGGCTATCCATTTCATATGATTTCTGACTGTACTTAAATCCTGATTTCTCCATAAATTCAACAAAATATCGGATTTTGTAAATGAGGTATAATAAATATGAATTCTGAGCACCTGCTGCAAAGGTCACTTATTTTAGAGAACTGCATTATTTTGATAAAAAATAAGCTGTTTTCCACAGGGAAATAGTTGTTATTTGTTACTAAAAAATGTATTTACTTTAAGAAAACTTATTTTCTGTTATGTAATAAAATTTCTTCAATTTTGAGTCTTTCTACCATACTCTGAAAATATTTTGTTCACTTCTGTTAGATTCAGTACAGGCACACAGAGCTGCATTCTTATATATTTCCCTTTTACCTGGAAATTGAAAGTAATTTCCAGGGCCGTATTCTGTAGCTTCTGAGCATACTTTCAGCAATAAATTAAAGGCTTCTGAAACAGACATTGTTTAAAAAAAACCCGAATGACAGTATGGTAAAAGTATTCATAAAGTATTTGATCTGCCTAAATTTGTTTAGATACCATTGAATCCCCACTATAAATGGAAATAGTGGCTGCCACACTCATTTTTACCAGACAAATGTTTTCTTGACACTCAGGATCTAAGCTTGTCTTTGATGCTGCAGAATTGCCCTATTTGAAGAAAGGATTATAGTCGTTGAAGGGTTAAAGTCAGTTTTGAATTTGAGTTAATCCATATGCTAATCTATTTTAAATATCCCTGCATAACTACCATCATATTTTTAGCAGCGCAGTTTGTTGTTCCAGTTGCCAGCTATTTTTGATGACACAACAAAATAGGGCAGAATTTAGTTCTAAGGTTTATTTTGGCCTCTAACTTTAAAAAGAGAAAATACCCCCTTGTCCAAGGATATTTTTGATTTGAACCGTCTATACCTGCCCTCTGCAATCATCCAATTATTGTAAGCAGTGTAATGGACCCAAGGTATTAGTGCTGAGAACGTTCCTGTTGTCCCTCGGGTTAAGGATTGTTTTGCAATGATCACCTGTCCTGATTTGAAGATTGCATGACAAGACACTATTAAAGTAAGGGCAAGGAATTCAATTTCTTGATGTCATTTTGCCTGGCCTGGTTTTGAAAATAGGTCACTGTATGCTATCTGGATTTGTATATTATAACAGCACCTGCTAGCATTTTTGTAGTGAAGGGTCTAGCCGTATTTTCATTATAAACCCCTATTTTCAGGGGTTTATAGACTGTAACTTGATTATAGGAGGAAGTTTCTATCTAAATGTTGCCATACAAGGTCTCTTCTAAAGGAACATGGTTTTTACCCTGCGAATCTCAATACGTACGTGTTCAGCCATTTCTGCCAGAGTGAAAAATGAAAACGTATTTTCAGCTACAATTTGATATTGATAGTAGATTCCTTTAGAACAAGAAATTCCATGCTATATTTATCTTTTAATTAAAATGATATTTTAAAAAGCTGTGTTTCTGATGCAAGTGTTAATAAGAATCTAAGTATAGGTTATAAACATTGGTGACTGGGCATGTATATTTTAATTATGCAAATCCACAGTAATAAATGCCCTTATATAATGGAAGGATTTAACAGGGTCAAAAACTGGTTATTTGAAAAGGTTGGTAAATAAATCATATGGATCTGAATGTCGAGTTTATGTTTACCTACTCATTTACACCACTTTTTCCCATAATGTGGAATTGTTTCTGAGGGAGCCAGCATCACTCTGTGGCCTAATATTTTAAATCATGAATAGATTCTTGCTTACACAACTGAATCAGCACAGCTGTGCAAATGTGTGTATTTAACACTGATTAAATGCTTCCACTTATACATTGAAAAAAACCAAACCAAAGTGCCTTACTATCACAAACTGTAGGTTTTTGTGGAATAGCTGTGGAGGTGCATTTCATCATCTGCCATACCCTTCCTAATGTGTTTTACTTTTGTTTTTTAATAAGATCAGGAGCAGCCAGGCAGCCACAGAGAAAAATGGAACTTTTTCTAAAACAAAGATAATAAAATATGCTTGAGGAACATGAAAGGAGAGTCTCAAGACTGCCGATGTAAGGAAATTCAGGGTTAATGCTGCGTTACTTCATTTTGAAGTCAACCCCATTGCATCTGTTTATTGCAGGGGTCTTCAAATGGAGCAATTGCACAAGGATGTGCTGGAGGATGCTGCAGCACCCAATGGGTTCAGCCCAGTGCCAGACTTTCAGATGGTTAAATGTAAAACTTCCAAATATGTTTTGGAGGGGAAAGGCAAAAGGAGAGGAAGAGTAGGAGGATGGTCCGGGCCAGCATCACTGGTGGTGGCTGTGTTGTGGGGTTCAAGGCAGCACAAAAGAGACAGGCCCTCCAGCAGCCAGGGCTGTGCCTCATTTTGCCTAGATATCAAGATTCCTAGAGGAATTATTTTTACCTAGTCCTCAAAATACCCACTGGTAAACCAAAATCTCCCATCCTTTGCAGAGCCAACAGTTTGCTACTTAAATGGGTTTAGACTTCATTTTAATGGAAGTGAAACATAGTCGACGGAGGCAAATTAAAACCATATAATTTTGTAATCTTAGTTTAGCTATAATTGCGGCAATAAAACAGTGGAAAGAATAATTGGGGAACATATGTTTGTGAGTGACATTATCTAGGTGACTTCCCTTTTACGGCGCTTCGCTGCCGTCCTATTTGTCTCCCCCTCCCTATGCATTGGAATGACAAACCTGCGAGCCTGGAGTTAATGCTGATTGCGGCAGCTGCTTACACACCGAGTCGCCATGGCAACCGGGGACGTTGCCACGCAACCGTATTCTTTTAGGGACAGGGAAAATGCCCAAAGGCTTACTAAAAATACATGGAAGAGGGGGGAAAAAAAAAAAATCTTAAATTTTCTTACTACTGTTAATGGGTATAAGGGACCGTGCTTCTGCTTGAAAGCAGAGGTCGGACAAATAAAAACCCAGCCCTGACCTTTCCAAAATTGCTTGCCGTTGCTTGAAATCTCCAGCTTTATTGACAAAGATGACTTTTGATCGATTGTAAAATTGGTAGCTAACACGCAGCAGCCCTCGCAGCCTGCAAGATGCAGCGCCTGCCCGTTGCTATTCCGGAGGGGTTGAAGGTCAGCCGAGAGCCATCAATGCCGTATTGATCAGCCAAGCTGAAAAATGTCCGTGTTTCCAGCTCCTCGCGCAGTGGGGCTGCGGTCCCAGCCTCCAGCACACTCTGCCGCCTCGGCATGCTGCCGAGCGAGCCGTCCTCCCAGCAAAAGTGACATCACTTCACTCAGCTCAGCTGTTTCTGCACTTTTCTATAAATAGCTAGATAAAAAATTGAAGGCTGCTTTTGGAGAATTTAAGCAGCCAATCTTCTCAACGTCAGCAGACGAGACAGGCTGATTTTTCTTCTTTTTTTATTTTTTTTTTTTTTACCCTACTAATATTGCGCTGCAAATTCTTCCTCCTAGTATTTGGAACTTGACACCGAATAACCAAAAGATTTTGAATGGTATGCATGTCTGCATTCAGGATCCTGCTGGAATGGATGCTCAATTCATCATTCATCACCTCTCTAGCTGTTAAAATGTGATCAGATAGGAGTGATGGATGGAGCGAGGAGAAAGGGTCGGTGCTGCCACACGAGGTGCGCAGGCCTGGCATGTTGCTGATGTGGCATATTTGCTGAGCTCAGTATCAACCCCTACCTGCAGAATTCCCCATGTGCCAGAGTTCTGGTTGCCCCCCCGAATGAAACACACCATGAACCAGAGTCAGAGTTACGCCAGGGCTCTTGTTGGCTGTAATAGGCGAGACAAAGTATTTGAAGGAAGCAATTAGAAATGCAAACAAAAGCGCTGTTAATAAGCACACTTCCTATTTTTCCTTGATTCTCATTTCGCAGCTCTATTTCTTAATTAACCCTCTAAGATAGCTGATGAAAGAAAAACATCATCTGCCTGGTCTGTAAATAACCTCTTGCTTGATAGTATTTTTTTTTTTTAGGAACAGGAGCATTAAGAGCTGCAAAACACAAAATAAAGTATTGAAACCGTCTGGATAAAAATGTGTATTCTGCAATTTTTATGAAAGTTTGGAGATAATGTCATTTCTTTTGGGAAAAGTAAAGGAAAATACACTTGTAAACATAAATAATAACCAGTCCACTTGAAGAAAAACATGTCTTCCTCAGACTCAATTTACAGGTAGCCATTATGGTTTTGCTTATATGGCTTTGATGTCCCTGGGTTGCATTCCCAGTAGGGAAAAAAGCAGGGAAGGGGAGTCCCACAGAGCCCATGAGCTTCTCTCAGCTCTTCAGCACTCCTGAGCACAAGTCTCGGCTCAGCACCATATAGGATGGAACCTCAACTGTCCCCATCCTTGTTGATTTTAACAGGGAGCTGAAACTGCTTGACAACAAAAAAAGATGAAAGTACTTGTTTTTCAGAAAAGTTAATGGCACTAGAAATAGAAACCTGACAGTTCTTTGAAGGTGGGGAAGAAGGGACCAGCAGTTTTTTTCTCCCTAGTGCAGTGCAAATTGCAGTGTGGTGAGTATTGCAAAGTGAAGTGCTGTGGCCTGTGTAGTATGAGGGATTAGAGGAGAGAACTATAATAACTCATGCTGGCCTCAATATATGCAAATGTCCCTTAGTAGTGGAAGTGCGAATCAATTGCAAAATGTATGTGCAATTATTGATGTATGGAACTTCAAAATGTGGGGTTTTTTTTCTCTACAGAAACTGATCTTTAAATGATCCTGAATGTAAAATTCACAGTTTACTCTAGGGATGGAGATCAGTGAGGCTTGTATTCTAAAATATCTTTTGAGTATCTGGGTGCATGTGATCCAAAGCTGCAGTTGTTTATTGAAATATTTTTGATAGGGTTAATAGCCATAAACTGAAACACAAGAAGCTTCACCTCAACATGAGGAAGAGCTTCCTGAAGTTGAGAGTGGCAGAACACTGGAACAGGCTGCCTAGGCAGACTGTGAAGCCTCCCTCTCTGGAGACATTCAAATGCCACCTGGACATGTTCCTGTGTAACCTGCTCTAGATGACCCTGCCTTGGTGGGGGGGATGGACTAAATAATCTCCAGAGCCACCTTCCAACATAACAATTCTATGATTCTGTAATGCTTGGTCTTTCCGAATGGACAATACTGATGTTTCAAATGGAAGAATGAGATGAATCCAATCTACCCTCTCTGCAAAGTGGGCAAAGTAGTATTTGACCCACTGGTCGAGTGGAATGCAAATAAAACAGGCTAGAAGATTTTGCTGCGTATCATTCATTTCAGAGAAAACTAGTGGTTGAAAGACGGATTTAAATTTTGCCAAGATACTTGTTAAAAGTTTATCTGACTTCCAGAAGAACTACTACAGAAGTGTTGTTGTAATAGAAAACCACAACCCCAAAACCAACAACAGAGTTAAAATTATTTACTGGGATTTTATTTAAAGAACTGCAGTCTGTTTTAAAATTTTATGTAGTTTTGCATATAAATGCATGTTGAAGCCTTGCTGACTTTTTCAGCAATGTATTTATTTTTCAATAAGGTTCACATTTTGCCCTTATCATTGCATTCCGTAAGACGTTTTAAATAGCACATTTCTATAAATGTATTTCTTCCACTTTGAAATAAAGCACTCATGATTGGGATTTTTTTTTTTTAATCAAGTTTCCATCCTTTGTACTTAAAAAATCATCTACTTGGTAAAGGCAGAATAGAGAAGGCTGAAAAGAAAGGCCATTCTGCATTCCTAAGTCCAGCATCATTTTGTCTTATTAGTCAATGCAGCTGGTATGTATTGAATATTGAAAAGCTGGACAATTGGTTTTATTATCTTTGCCTGATCTCAAGCCAACCCCCTTTTGGGGACAACGGTCTTGACTCTGCATTCTGTGACCTTTTCAAAATCTCATTTTTAAAATATGAGTGGATTAGCCAAATTTGTGAATCACAGTCCTGCTCACTAAGTCAATAAGAGCTTGCTTGCTAATTTCAGTGGAAGCAGGAGAAAAACTGATGTCAGATTGTGCTCCAACAAAACTCCATTTGACTTTCTGTCAGGACAAAATTAATTTCCATTGTTTTTATTGTCCTTTCATGTCTTTTTACTGACAGACAACAAGGACCTTTACTGAATTTTCTGAATCCTTTCTCGAGAAAGGTTAAGTGAGCCTATCACTTTTATTTCTGAGCACGCAAACATCACCTGGGCAGGACCTCTTCTCAGTTCACTGCTTGTCGAAGGAGAAAATGACGTATAGTGTGTGTGAACACTGGTTGAGTGTTTGCTGGTATGCTAAAATCTGATATTTGTCTGGAGAAGAGAGGAGTGCCCCAGGGAACAATTCCCCAGGCTACCCTGAACTCATGCAAGAGCCTTGAAAACTCTTCTGGGTTCTGTGTTTTCCCTCTCCCTCCATGGCAAGGAAGGCAAAGAAATAGCCCTATAAAAGAAAAGGTTCAAGAAGCTGTGTCCTAAAACACAGTATGACACTATTTGGAAAGACAAGGGAATTCCTTCTGTTGTCTGTAGTCTCCTTGACTTTATTCTTTAAGGCTTTTTTTTTCTTTTAGACTGGTTTTCTCTTGCCACTCTAGTAACCTGACTTTGAGGATTTCTTCAACATTAGAGGCTGGCTGAATAGAAACAGGGTGTACTTGTATGTGCACAGACACACACAGGGACATCAACAAACACAATGCTGTACAAGGCTGTTTACTAGTGGATCTATCAACAGAGCAGCTACATTATTATTAAATATCTGTTTAGTATCTTGCAACTAAAAACAATAGCCTGACCAAGGCTGATTCTTTCTATATTTTTGAATGAGATGAAGCCTTTCATAAAAAATCCTTATTTATCATTTCATGTGTTTGCATCCAAATATCTCAGGGCAGCAGAAAGCCAACTTAGGAAAAAAAATAATCTTTGGAAGTGCTTTCATGACAGCAAACCATTAAATCTCCTGAGTAATGTAGGGAAGAGCTGGATCACGCATAGCTTGCTCTTTACCCAGGATGCACCATTGCCTGCAAGATTCTGAATAAAGACACACACCTGCTAGCTAGCTGATAACACTCTGGGGTCATTTCATTGAAGAAACTGTCAGCCAGGAGGTATTTAAATAAAGCCACAGATGAATTCATGACCTGCACTACTGAGACTAAAAAAAAAATGTATTAAAGCAGAAAGAGAATGCAGATAAATGCACATTCCTTTGTACTGCAACAAAACTTCCCCATGTAAATCAACTGAATGGGAAAGAATGGAGAAAGAATGCATTTCTCCATACAGCAGTGGGGAAGTGAGATGGTACAGCTGCACATCTGGCTACCAGCCAAAGCAGTCGTGTGCCATGCTTGTTTGCCTACTAGTGCTGCTTAGATTGGCAAATGCCCATGCAGTTTGAAGAGGGCAGGCGCATGACTGGATGGCTGCCAGTAAGTGTGCGGGACTGATGCCACTGCTGGACGCCATAGCCTGGTAGGAATGAGGAATACAAAGGCATTCAATAATCTGAATGTCCCTTTGCTTCAAGAGAGTGGTGCCAGGCAGCATTTAATGAGAGATTGCTTTGTTACAAAGTCCTCGACATCAAGTGGGCTGGTGAGCTCATTAACCTGACTGCAGCAAATAAAAAAGGCGCACTCAGAAGACTCCCATGATAGCATACTCAATAGTGTAAGAGTCCTTTTGCTTCCTTTATGGTGATCCATTAGCAAGCAGCAGTGTAAACACCATAAAGCAAGCCAGTTTTCTGACTGTTCAACTAAAGTCTGTTTTCCCTTGGGGATTATGCCACCAGTTGATGCAGAGACATCCTCCCCCCACCCCTCCCCGTTATCAGTTACATAATGATCTTCCATGCAATGAAGGACTTCCCCATATTCCTTAGGAGCACAACGGAAGCTAAGGAAACTACTGACAATTCACATCTCTAAAACACAAAAGGCGATGATGTAGGGCTCATCAGAAAACAAATAAACCACAAAGTGATGCCAAGGGGAATGGAAAATATGATTATGCTTATGTTTATACAATTTCAGTTAGAACATATGAAAATGGTAAATATCTTTCTGTGTCGTCTTTGTTCTTGTTTACACAGGGCTCTGTATCTGTAGGAGAGGCAGCCTACCATACTTACCTAACTTGGTTTTCTGCATTTTCCACAGATGTTCTTTACCCTCAGGAAAATGCATTATAAAGTAGCACTTGCCGAATAAGTACCTACCATGTATCCATTCGAAACACAGCCCTTTGCCGATTTACTGATCAAAGGAAAAAGAGGGAAGAAGCAAATCTCCAAAGAATTTCCCCTTTCAAAACAAAGGGGAAGATTCTTTGTTGTAGTTATTCCATTAAATCCACTGGAGTGACGCTACTGAAAATATTTTTTCAACACCTAAAAAGGTCACATTAAAATACCTGTGTTTAATCTCCAGGAACTGCAAAGGGCTGTTGCTTCCCCATAAGCACACAGTAAACAGAACTAGAAAAATAGCTAAAAGAAGCCAATGATTTTTTCTTTTTTGGCAGCTTGGTGATCAGAATGGATCTGGTGCACACTGGTATTAATGATTTTCGATTATTCAGTTGCTCAGTCAAGGTTTTATTACTTAAGTATCTGTCTAGCACAAAAAATACAAATTAAAATCCTGTTAGGCACTAATTAATATGCTTTGTAGAAGAATTATATACTAGTTACTGAGTTTGAATGTATTCTGTTCTTAATAATAAGATTGTTTTCAATTCTTTAACAAATTTCAGAATTCTTTAATGATTTTCAAGATGCTACCACCAATCAGATTCCATTATAGGAATTTAAAGTTGCCAAGCAGTATTTACCACTGTTAGTATGTGAAATTCTGTAAAATTGACCAAAAGAAATAATTAGGCTACCCCTTCCTATCTTTATCTACTGTATGACAAAAAAGTCTGAATTTTGTTTTTTCTGCAATGCTTAGACGGTACTTCACATTTGTAATTAAAACTTGTCTTGGTCTCTATTTTCCTATGTTGCTTCCCGCTCCTTCTGTCAGAAACATGCTGATTAACTGGTGCAAAAAATCTACAGTGGATAGCTGTGGCAGATCAGATGGAGATTCTTCTAACCCCCTCGGAAACTGCGAAAGGGAAGTCAAGGAAATGATCTTATATGCTTTTTGGTGGTTTCGTGCTCTTAACATTCAGAAGCAGATGGAGAGGGTATGTTGGACTGAGTGCAGTGCGGGCCATTCAGGTGGTCAGCGCTGAGAGAGTTGGGTTTGTTCAGCCTTAGGATGAAAAGACTTGGGAGGGAGATAACCACTGGCTAGAGCTGCACATGGGAGAATGTAGGCAAGATGTAACCAGCTTCTCTTAGAATTTGCACAGTGAAGTTTTGTTAGATATGAGGGTGGGTTTTGCATCTTTTTCATCATTATGGTGGAAGTAAGAAGTTATAAGTCGTCGGAGTCGCCAGCATGGGGTCCCTCTGACCTCTGTGATAGAGTTGTGCCGTACTTAGAAATGAGGCAGCCGGAGTTGCTTCAGTCTTCAGTCTTCAGGATAGTTTATTATTTCTTTATCACAGTTCAGAGCCTTAGATGACAACATGCTCAACACACTTCAGTGACATGAGGCTCAGCACCTCAAGGCCATGTGGCAGAAAGACACAAAATGGATGATTTCAAGGACTCTTATACAGATAACTTATCCAATTAAGTTTTACAACACACCTAACATGTAGTATGTTTTATTTTTCTACCAATTCCTAGTTATTTGTCAGTCATGTAACATCTACATTGTGACTTCGTCTAACCAACACTGTGCTACTAAAACTGCAGAAAATGGAGTAGATGAAAAAGAAGGAAGAAACTGAGTCAACACCCAAAAGTTCTCCATCTTGTCTTTCATCTACCTTCCAAACTAAAACCCAAAACCTCTTTTTCACCCTATGATAAACTACAATATTATCTACTATATACATTAACAAAAACTCAACTTCTCACAAAGTCCTGGAAGCTTTTTCCATGGCCAAAGACAAAAAGCTGTGCTCTCCTGAGGAATAAGACCTCTCAGGACAGGCACAGGAGATATTTCCTGTGTCCTGGATTCCCACAGTAAGTCTCTGTTGGATGTCCAGGAAGGTGGAATTGCTATCCTTGCAAACATTAAAACTCAGCTAGAAAAGATCATGAGCAAGCTAATCTGATTGAACCTGCTGCAGTCAGATCCAATTGGGTGTCCCTCAGATCTCCTTTTCAGTCTAAATCATTCCTTGGTTCTGGGGACAAGATTGGTCTGGCACAAACTGAGATCCCACAACAGGATCTCAGCATTGCTGTCCAGAATTGATCAGAAATAAAGAAAGGTGGCACCACAGGGCTGCTCTGCTACGTAAGTCCCCAGAACTGCACCTTGGAGAGAATGCCATGTTTGTGGTATTTCACAATGCAGTTCTCTCTCTGGCAGCAAGTCCTTCACACTCATAAAAAAGGTCACTAAATGCAGGCAGGAATAGCACCTTGTCACTACAGTACCAAACACTTGCATATGAATTTTTTATTTGAATCATTCAAAGCCTGATCCAAAGGCAGTCCTTGAACTGCAAACTCCCATTTAAAGGACATTGCCAGTGATCTGACCTGACAGTGTGCTAAGATGTAAATCACTAGATCTTTGAGCACTCATAATCAGGCCTTAAGCACAATGCTGGAAAAGAACAAAAGGACTGGAAATGTAAGACTCAGGGCAACCATGGTAACTTTGAACTGAACAATGCAGCAGAATGTAGCTCTTTTTCCTTTGGATGCAGCAACTTGGACCAGTGTTGAGAACAGTAAGGAAGAGCGTGAGGAAATTGCACCAACTGCTGACAGACTAGAAGAAGACAACATGGAAGAAGCCAAGCTATCTCAGAAGCATAGGGTTGATTTGGAACTGCTGCATTACACTTGACCTGTAACAAAGTGTAAAAGTCAGGGAAAGAAAACCAGATCAACTTTAAGAAAAGGGAAACAAAATCATTATGTTAAGTACTGTCATTGCAAACTTTAGCTCAGCAATAGAAAACCAAGAGAATAATGGGCATTTTTGGCAAGCAGGATTAGGGAGACTATTAAACACAGCTAGATTAGACCCAAGATTATATATTTTCTCTCTATTGTTAGTGTTAGATGAATCTGTCCTTTAAACTTGAACAAGATCATGTTGCAAAGCACCTGTGCTGTCTCTGTGAAAAGTAACACAGATGTTTGACTATGCCACAATAAAAACTGCGATCCCTGCAATCCTGATGACAAAAGTCTGATTCACACATACATTTGTGAAAGTGCTTCTGACAGTCCTAATAGCAGAGGGAAAAGTCCTCATTGCTTCAACTGATGCTGCTTTTAGCTCCTTTGGCTGACTTTCCTTCTATCTTTAAGGCACATTCAATGACTTTGACCTTACTGAAATACGTGACTGCCTGTTTGGTTTAGAGCTGGACAAAGCATTTTGAGATAAGGGAGGAAAGCATAAATATGAAGGTTCAAGAGTCATTGCAGCAATACAGGACTTGTTTCTCAAATGTTTGATGGAGCAGCACTAGTAAATGAGATAAAGAATTCTTTAACCCTCCTCACAAAACTTTGATTCCTTTTTGTTAGCTTTGTTTGGCTTGCCAACATCACACAGAAAGCGGAAAGAGCACTGCTGTCTAGGGGTATCCCACAGTATTACCTGTGCTAGGCCAGTGGACACTGCCTTTTAAGCCTTGGATTCTCAAAACACCTCAATTTTTAAAGTAGACTATATGATATGGTAGAGATTTGTGCTTGAATGTTCTTAGGATATGAGCTCAACTCACAGTTCTGCTGTTGTTCAAAGAATGGTCAGACTTCTCAGCCAGTGTCTACAAAGCAGTAAATAGTTCTTTTCATCAGAAATGGAACTTCCCTCTCCGTAAACTTGCTGTGATTCCAGACTCATTCTTGAGCAGAGGCAGTACAAGTTCCTGGGAGATACTCAGTTATCTTAGACTTCTAGACCATAAAAAGTCAGCATTAAGCAGTGCAGAGGACCTACCTAAGCCAGTGGACAAAGTTCAGAAGGGATCACAGTAAAATATCTTTCTGTGCTGCCTAGACACTGTAATGCATTTGTCTCCTGCAGCTTCATCCTCAAGACATAAGGCATTCTTGTGAATTCTATTTGTGTACTAGCTCTGCTCTGGGAATTTAATAGCACTTGCTGGCTGTTTGGTGATAAAACAATGTAGGAACAGCAGCACTCCCCCACTCTACAGTGCTGCCTGTTTTGAGTTTCCTACTTACAACAGGAATACATGCTGAATGGTGTAAAGAGTTGAGGAAGGCCATTCACAAAGGCAGCTTGAACTCAGCCCCTTCAGTGAGCACAGGTAGCCTCTGACCGTGCTAACAGGTAAGGTTAGGTTCACACAGGGTTTTCAGGAGTCCAGGAGAATGATTACAACCAAAATGTGCATTTTATGTATGAACAGACCAACATTACTCTGACAAATATTTCCTCTGGCCCAGATGTACTGAATCATTGAAAGGACATAGAATCAGCCAGCTGTTTAAAAAAATAAACCTTGTCCTTGTCACAAACGTTAGGTTTTCCTTCCTTTGTCCGCATTTCCCTTTTTGTTGTTGTTGGTTTTATTTTTGTGGGGTTTTTCTCCTTTTGTTTCATCTTGGTTTGTTCTTTTTACAAGTATAAAAAAGTGGCAGTCTTGATTTTTGATAACCGTAAAGTGCTGGAGAAGCCAGCACGGTAACATAATATGTTAAGATGCAGCAAGATTTTTCATTTCTCTGGCTCTTCAGGCCCTCCTGATGCTTTAGCTGCTTATTCCCTTTGACTCCAAATATACAGACCCACTTCATGCTCCCCAAACCTCCAGACACACCATGAAGACCCTTGCATTCCCAGGATTGGAACCTTGCAATGCCAAAAGTTTAACCTTTTAGATTTCACATGTGTGATATCCTAGAGCCTCCTTCAACACTTTGGCCAATGCACATGCACCACGGAGGAAGGGAGGAAGAGAGGAATGGAGGAAGGAAGGAATGGAGGAAGGGAGGAAGAGAGGAAGAGAAGAAGGGAGGAAGGAGTACACCAAGCCTGCAAGAGCTTTTCAGTTTCTCAAGAGCTTCAGTGACAGGGACTCTTGAAGTAAAAGGGAGAGGTAGGACAGAGTGAGTCAGAATAGTGGTGATAGTAGCTCTTCTTTTTTTTTTTTTTGCAGCAATCATATTTGTAGAAATCAATGATTGCTTAAAAGATGAGCTGAAAATTATTCAATACATACATGACCTGTCTTGATAGTTAATTTTCAGGCACACATTTCACAAATTTTAACTGAGTTTTTTCTTCATCTTTTGAAAGTTTGCTTAAGATAATTAAATTTTTTGTAGACTGGAACAATGTTCTGATAGAAGAGGATTTTTTTTTCCTCTTATATTTTGAATATAGTAAGGTGAACATTAGACAAAATTCTTTCTGCAGCAGTGGCTATTGGACGAGACTGAACACAGATTAACAGTGCTTGTTCAATTCTAAAAAGGCCTTTTAAAACATAGACCAAATATGTGATGTTTATCTTTTTTTTAGCTGTTAAGCCATATCATTAAAAAGGGCACAGAGGACATAGGTCTCAGAGTTTCCAAAACCAGATGTCTAATTTTGACCTTCCTAATGACATTGATAGAAGGAAAAGATTAAAACTATACATGAGATACTGTCCTTCCAGGTCTACATGGTAGTTAGCAGTCACACCACAAGAGTCACCAATTTCTGGCAGTGTGAAGCACCTACCACATGTGAGCATAGTGTCAAAAACTCTATTTTTCTGTCTTTTGTGCCTGTAGAATAAAAAGCAGGGCAAATTTTTACTGACATGACCTCAGTTCTTTTCTTTCTCTGGCTTCCACTGGCAAAGAGAAGTGGACCTGGTGTGACTGCACCTTCTCTCACAGCCTCTGAGGGAAGAGGGAGTACTGGCTATGTTTGCATTGAAAGGTACAGCGGGATATTGAGGCCCAGGTAACTTGGAAAACCAGGATGGTTTCACATACCTGAAGAAGCTAAGCTTAACTTATTTGCCTAATACTAGTTTGAGGATTTTTTTTTTTTTTGTGACCGTGTCAAAAGTCCCACAACATTCTGCAGTATTTTGAATCTTGCCTGATGGCACTGATTAATATCTGAAGATGCAGGCTCATCTCATGTATTTTTGTTGTATGTCTTGTTTGTAATTGTTTCTCCATGCCATGAAAAAAAACATTGAAAACTGCTGGAAACATTAACTTTCATCCCCAGATAGGTCATTCTTGGCCTGTTTGAATTCCTGTCATCTGCAGGGTCAAGACTAGCTGTCAATATGCTCTTTGAAGTAATAAAACTTCGAAGCCTTGTAAGTCAGCTCAAGGAAGTCTAGAAAGTGCCAATATTCAGATGATCATTTTCCCAAATCTGAAAATAACAGTCACAGTACAGAGAGAAGTGAATTTCTGCCTAGAAAATATTTGCCCTGCTTTGTTCCCCATTCCTAATATCCTCAGATGACAGCAAGCCAGGTATTGATAAAACAATCAGGGTCAAAACCAATAACAAAAGGGACTGGGTTAAAGAATTCATAAAAGACTCTGTGTCCACATCTGTCTAAATAACAGGGATGAGTTTATCGTGCCCCGCCCCATCACAGTTTTTTGTGATAAAATTAATTATAATCTGAATTTTGTAACTTTGGACAATCCTTTCCTTGCCTGCAGTGACATATTGTTCAAACTGAGGACTGAATGAAACAAAGGTTTGGCCCTCTCTTGTTAATGCAGCATTTAATAGAGTTGTCAGAAGCTGGCACAAAATATCTATGAGGCAGTACTAAAAATAGACAGGAATGTAGGAGTGGTAGCTATCAAATTAGCAAAAGAAGAAAATAACTGTAAATAAAAATTACAGTGTTACTTTTTTGAGCATTCTGCTGGGCAAAGTGGGGAGGTTGAAGCTGAATGTAGATGTGAGCCAGGAGAAGCAGCTGCATCCTGTAGTCAGCCTACAGCCCCTGCTTCCCTTACATCCCACCTGGGCCAGCCACCAGCACAGCCCCTACTTTGGTGAAGTAGGAAAATAGATTTTACTGTCCCCAAACTACTCTGCTCACCAATTGCCACCCGATTTTGAGGATCCTGGTTGCCTGGGAAACATAACTGGGTGTTGCTGTGGAAACTGGGCTTCACTGACCACTGGGTTCCCCTGCCGCCAGGCGAGGAGATGGGAATTCTCCACATTTGTGCTACCAAGTGGCAGGAGACAGCTTGGATAGCACTGGTGCTATCAATAAAGCTGCAAAACAGTGTTAATAGATTTTACTTTCACTTATTTAAGCCTTCTCTGCTCTTGACTTGGAGGGAAAAAAAAAACTGAGGATAATCCATTTAAGTAATAAATTAGAGAAACGAGTTGGAGTAGGAGGAGGCATTTGTTTATTTATTTGTGTCAAAAAAGTTTCTAAGACTTTTTGTGCACAAATTACTTGGAAAAAATGGACTTGAAAGCCTCTCAAAATGTACAATTTCACATTGCATTAATAGAAGCTTTTTGAAGTTAATATAGCCCATCCTTTGCTATTAGTGTTCCTGTGTAGTCAGTTGTCTTAAACTCTTCATCTCACAAAAAACATATGCAGTCAGTAAAAGCAATAGCTATTGCAGCCTGCATTAGCTCCTTGTTTCCAAGACTCAGGGCAAGTAGAAATGATACCTACCTTGTTTAACCCTGGTTCTGTGTTTTGGGGCAAAAGGAGTTAAGAAATATCTGAAACAGAACGGTGTAAATTCCTCAATGGCCTCTGCTGGCTTTGAAAACAGAGCAGCAGCTAATTTTTCTTTCTCTTTTAAGTAACAAATTGGAAAAAAAAACCTATTATGGCTCACATTGACATCAAGGAAATAATAATAATAAATACTTTGCACTTATACGGCAGCTTTTATCCCAATTTTTCAAAGGATTTTTCAAACATTAATGATGTTCCATTTTATTCTCTGTTGGTAAGGTGGTCACATGGTGGTGTGGGAGCTGAGGAGACAGAAGGCAATTTATAGGGTGGTGGGACACTGATGCAGAGCTTAGGAAGCAATGCAAGCTACTGGCAACAGCTCTATGGCTAAATCATGTTCAAGATAAAATAGTCGGTCTAATCTGTCACTGTCACAGTTTGCTGCAGTAGAAAGGGACAAAATCTTCTCTGTAATCCATTGATTCTGCTGCAGATGCTACAGCAAAGGAAGTCAAGTTTTGGCTGGTTTAGCAATATCTCTAAATCTATTTACTTTAGCAAACCCCAGTCTTGGTTTTTTTTTTTGGTCTTCCATAATACTTAAAAAACCAGGTAAAAATCTGTAATTGTGGTATATCTACCTATGTTCACAGAAGGCAATAACACAGTAAAAATGCAGAATAACTTGAGTAATTGTCCTGCTTTTTTTTACACTTTCAGGACTCCGTAATATTCTGCATTTGAATTTATTCAAAGTATGAAATTTTGATCAGTCAGGAAAAATACCTCTCTTCCCCCTCTTTATTTTTCTTTATTTGTTTGTAATTGGAAAAATTACTGTTTTCTCACTATAATAAATATTCACAAATTTGATATTCAAGCGAGGATTTTTTTTTTTTCCACTGGAAAGGTGACATATGAGTAGCTCTTTTTTAAAAATACCTCCATGTCCAATGTATAAACAATCAGTGCTCTGGAGGTATCTCTCAAGCGACCTTACAGACACAGGGAATACTATGTTATCCGAGGCTCACAGGAAACCCTGCCTTATCTGTGACTAATGTGAATCAGAGGAGCTCTGATGAAATCTATGGAGCTACATCAGTTTACACAGGCTGAAAATCATGCTCAACCGTTCCCAGTCAAACAAAGGCACACAATTCTCCATTTGCCTCAACAAAGGCAGATGCTTTACCTCCTTACCTGCTCCATTTGCTTTAATGAGGTGTTCACAGCAAAGCGTAAATGGCACCATTTAGACGTCAACATTAAGCATGGCGATGTTTTAAGAGTAGCACTTAAGGAAATTAAATGCGTAATCTGAGCTAATGTGAATGGTGTATGACTGTTGTTAAATAAAGCTAAAATGGACAAAGTAAAATTCTCTCAAGTGCCTCTAACGAAGGCATGTAGTTAGTTGCGTGAGTTACATATGAAGCATAATCTTGGTACACTGGATATTTATCCATTCAGATTTTTAACATGGAAACAGGTGATTAAGATGGCTGTGTCTGTTCCATGGCACTGGCACTATCTGTTACAACATTAGTATTTGACATGCAAAATCCTAAAGGTGGAGAAATACTGCCTGTTAGGAAATGCTGGGCAGGGACTGAGGCTGTTCTGTGTACACAAGGAGACAGGCAGGTGCTGTTTTGTCCCTGTCCCCACACATTACAAACGTAAGTAGCAGAGGCATGATTTCATAGATTTACCCCAGTGATGTAGGCAGTGTCTTTGGCTGTGCTGGAATTATACCAGATTTACTTCTGTCTGAAATGAGAACTGGGACTAGCTAATTTAGCTTAGCGCACTGATATGAAATAGAAAGTGAAAATGTCATTCATTTGTGTTTCTTCTTGTACCAAGAAACTGCTGGGGGGCTTGTAGGAATGGAAATGCTATATATATGTATATATACATATATATATACATATGTATATATATATAAAAACTATATTCACTTTAAAACAGTTTTTAGGAACATGCTATGCCTATGTTAAGTCATACCTTCGATTACTGGCTCTAACCATGTTTATAAGGTCTAGCCTCTCATTTTTTGTGTCTGTATATTAACCTGAGGACAAAGTAATAGCCTTTACCAGACTCAACAAAGCCCTGTATTCAAGGGGAAAGCATTATCACAGATAAAAAATATCTGATTTAAAATAATTTTCAGACCTTTCTACTACCCTTAGGTTAAAAAAAAAGGAAAAGAAAAAGCAATGAATAAATTAGTAGCCACATCATCGTTCCAACAACCTAATTTCAATAGTATCGTAATAAAAGGACAAAGGTTGTAGATTAAAGTATTGTAATGGAAATGCAAAATCTACATCTGCTCACAGATTTAAAACTGTATATTTAAAGATAGTATTAGTAACATTTATAATTTGAGTCTAGTGTCACTAATAAGAAAATATTTCTATTTCATTCTGATTCAAGAACCAGTATTTACAAGTATGGGTGTATATAAGCATAAATAAACAGTTAACAACTCTACTGAGTATATCTGCATGGAGTTTTGTGTCAGCAGTAGAACTGTTTGTTTAATGCTCTTATCAAGACACCTGTTACAATTTAATATTTTTTTCTCTTTCTCTTAGTAGGAGGTAAGTAATAGACTCAGTATGTGGCTAGAAAATGAAAACAGGAATATGATTTTCCTGGTTTCTGCCACAGTGTTAAAACGCATCAAATTTATAATTCATAAATTACAAAAGTATCCACAATACTTAAAGTAAAGTCACAGAGAGTAATGCAGCTCAGACCTACTGAAGTCTGGCATCCAGAGTGCTCTATCCTAAATAAACAATCCTGTGAGAGAACCCAAACTCAATTTTGGTGAGGGAACCCAAAGTGACTTCTGCATCAGTAAGTGCAGAAACTCAATCTCTCTCTTCACAGAGAGCAAATAGAATCATTTCCTACAATTTGAATATGAACAGTACTCATCTTTCTTCCTAGTGACCTTCAAAGTCAGAGGCAAAAATACATGGAGGAGACTGTTGTAAATAACATGTATATTAAACTTTTGTCTGCAGATTTTACATGTGATTATTTAATGGAAGATAAATAATACTGGTTTCCAGTACGTTGCATTCCTGGCTCCTCCCTCTCCACACCCCCTGTCTCCCTTAAAATAGTTTTATGTATGGTCAAGGATCCATAAAAAATAACTGACAGTCCCTCTACCTAATGTGATGGATAGTACATAGTGTGGAAAAAACGTTCCTTTAACTTCTATCATTTCCTAATAAAATACCTAACAAGCAGTTTGTGGTGCCAAGGTAATGCTTTAGGACTCGTTCTCACCTGATCAGAACAGAAGCACCTGAAGGATGCCAGGGCTTTGAGTTCAGGGGATCTGTTCTGTATTGCACATCAGGCAACAGACCTAGGGAACATGGGAATGTGCTTAGCTGGGAAGACTTGTCTCATCTTCACCTGGGCATCCAAAGATTTGCAACCCTGCTCTATAGACTGCCAGCTGTCTTGGTGCCAGGTGAAGGACAGTGGGGAGAGGAGCAGCCTTCAGCCTTTCAGACTGTTTCCTTCCACAGGAGCAGACCCCTGACTCCTGCAATGATGTGTTGTCTTGTGACCACCCCTAGTTCTCTGTCCTGAGCCTCCCATGCTGAGGTAATGAGTTTGAGAGCAGAGATACACAAACTCTGATGTACCATTAGTGGTGTGCGGGCTGCTTCAAATCTGTACAACCTGTGGAGAAAATTGGTCCTTCTGGGCATGCACAGGACACAGGAGCTACTGCTGGTAGTGTCTCCCAAAGTAGCTTAGCCTGGAAACCTCTGATCTGATGCATAATGGAGGTGCAGAACAGCGGCAGATCTTTGTCTAGCTTAGTTGTCATGCCCTCAAGCCTCCTCTGTCGCTAGCAGGACTGACCTTTTACCCTGAAGCACTGCTTTTGCAAAGCAGCTCCTCACTTGTCCTGGAGCATTTGGAGAGGAAGGGTGGGCAGAGCTCCTTCAGCTTCTCACCTGCTGGTTAGGAAGGGCACTGAGCACAGATCAGGAGGGTGAAAGGGACAAAGGGGCTGTTTATTTTGCTGGTTAGGAGACTGTCTTGCCTATGTGGATCTTACTTGCTGGAGGCAAGAGAGGACCTTGACTTAAAGGTGGAAACCATAAATCAATCTTATGCAACCTTTTCCTGGGAACACACTCTTGGAGTAACAGGCTATTGTAAATGCATATGTGAGGCTGATGGGGTGTGATGTGAGGCGTGGGCTGTGCTGAAGTCCAGGTTATGTTTGGTTTAGCCCATGTCTTTATTAGCCTCTTGTGAGTTCACTTTGTGAGCTACAGCTATAATCTCGTCTCCTCTGCCCTCCTATACGTTCCTTGGGATAAATACATTCTGGAGATCACAGAAAGCCACAAATTTGATTTGTAGAAGACAGATCTCACTTTCTTGTCTTCATGCATTTCATGATTTTCAAAGCTAAGCAGATTTGGTCTTCATTGATGCATGTTGGTATGCATAAAAATGGATATTGCTCATAGTACAAGCTTTTCTACAGTATATTTCTTTTTAATATTTAGTTATTTAATTTGAAAATATACACAACTCTTCAGACATCCTCACACAGAGGGCCTAGTGTTTCAACCCAAACTATTACAGAGATGTTTTCAAAGAGCTTGCATTTCTTCTGTAAGGGAAAGGAAGATGTTTTGGGGGATTTGTTCACAAATGCAGCTCACATCACATGATTTCAAGCTCCTTCAGTGCAAGAGGAATGTGATATAGTCATTTACTATTTCTTCCCACAGAGGAAGCTCAGGTAGGATTTCTCATGTCAGCGAAGAAGACACAAATCTGAGTATGTACATGTGTGTGTACGTGTGTTTTAAAAGAAAGCTGGATTTTCCAATAAAAAATCCTGTAGCAAACCAGTGTGGTGCTATGTGTTTGGCTTGGCCTCATCCTTCTGTGCAATTGCAGAATGAAGAGATGGAAAACAACTTGCACATAATTTGTGTTGTGTCTCTCTTCCAGTGATGTTCTGTTCTTTACCCTGTACTGCTCAGGTTTTCCAATTTGTTTTTAAATAGCTTGTGGTTATGGCTTCTCCTTCTTCCCTTGGGATACTATTCCACAACCTAATGGTTCTCAAAATTAGAATTTTTGCTTCATCCCAGGTGTATGACTTTGTTTATAAAGCGGTGAATTCATGCAGTAATGTGCATGGTGCAGATGTTTCACATGGGGACATTTATGTGAAGTGCTTTCATTGAAAAATGGGGATAAAATAAAAAAAAACCTTATTAAGTGAATTTACAATATATGATGTGTAAACACACTTTTATTTTGCAATTTCACTACAAAATTAGCGAAATATACAACTGTAATACTGTATTGCCACATAAAAATTCATTACCAAGAATTCTATTTTTCCAAAGCTTAGGATCACAGCAAATTAATTAAAATTCTTCATATAAAAGAAGGAATTTCATAATACATTCTTACAAAATATATGTATAGTACATTCCAACCTTTTAAATTTTGTGGCTGTAACAGGGGCTTTTTTCTTTTCCTGCTTTTTTAATAAGGCGGGAATTGAGATCTATCACATCCATAGCATATATCACTGTTTTTATTCAAGAATTCTTGTGAAAATAAAGCACTTCTTTTATTCACAAAAATCATAATTGCAACATACATAAAACCTGTCAAAGCTCCAATTTCCAATATTCTAATGAATATCAAAAGAGTCCAGCATTTGTGACTTTGACAAATTGCAAATGAGGTTTTATTCATTAAGAGGGCCGCTAATGTTTATTTAAATGCAATTTACTGTTGCATTATTGATTAGCTACTGCAAAATTATCTTACAAGGAGCACGTGTAGCAAGAAGATTTCAGGTTGAGAAAGGATTTATCTAGGGAAGGCCTGTAGGCTTGATTTAGGCCCCAGGACATGAGAGTTTTAATTTATCTGGAAAGAAAGGCCTGGTGGAAGGTTTGCTTTGTTTGCATTTAGACAGCAGATGAAAGGGGTTTTGATGTTGAGCTGAGAGAAAATGGCTGCCACTCTTGTTATTCACAGGGAGAATTGAGCAAAAGGAAAAATCTATTATAGGGGGCAAGATAAAAAAATGTCTGTCCTCCCCTGCCCCCCTGCCCCCAGTCCTGTTCAGCATCAGGCTATATGTGGCTTGTTATTTTGGAAGGAGAAATAATAAGGAAAATGTTGGTTATTATCTAAAAATATCTTTAAAAAAATAAACCAACTTTTTATTGTATTAATTACTGAGCTCCAACTTGTTTTTTTCAGTGCCACAAAACTGCAGTGAGATTGCCGTATCTGACCTGAGAGTGCAAGTTACATCTGGGCCTACATATTTTAATGAAACCTGAATGTGTATTGTTTTCACTGTTGCCCAACATAAGCAAACACTTTCTGGCAATACTTCATGGAACTAATTCATAACCAAGAGTTGGCTAGCCACTCTTTGGCTACCACCTTAAGGAGGGAGGCATTTGCAGTACTTACTTCTTTTAGCACTGGTTTTGTCTACAAGAATCAATTAGTCATGTAAACCACTGGCATGAATCCTATCCTTCCTGAGGGGTTCTGCTGCAAGATTAAATAGGATTCAAGCGAATACATATAAAGGATAGAGATTTAGGAAGGGGCAGTCATCCCACTGATTGAGCAGACAGAAGCCTGTGAACCCAAACAGTGCAGCCGGATCAGGCGGAATCTGGTAAGCAGGCAGCCTCTGTTCCTGAAATAAACTACTTTAAATTTCCAACTTGGAGAAGTGTCTTAAACAGAACAAACTGCTACTTCAAAAGGCATGGATCAAGTACACAGTAGCACGACCTGAATGTCCTTTTCTGGACTCATTACAACCTGACAGGGCTTCTCATTTCAAATGACAGTCAGGAAAACTTGGAAAGCTCTCAGCCAATTGAAAGGTGGAAGAATGATCCGACTAAAATTAAATCTGAAACTCAAATATTACACCAAGACCTTTCAACTTGCTCATTATTCCATTAAACCAACTGTAAAAGCACCATTCTTCATCTGAAATGAATTTAGAAAAACTTTGATTGTGTGACTTGCTCCACAAATACGAGTGACGGGAGCAGAATGATATTTTCCTTCAGGGCTTATACCTTTAGTGACTCTGATGATGATGACTAAGTATCAGATCTGACAAGCTGAAGGTTAATTACTTACTCTGTGTTTCAGGTCTGTCAGGGCAGAATATCAGCATCGATTTATTTACCAAAAGTCAGGAGTATTTGGTATTTACATTGGGCATAGAGACTTCTTGTCTTCAGAAGAATGCTAGTCTTCTACTAAACTGAAAATGTTTCTCTGCTTCTCATTTTGGCCTCATTTAAATTTCTCTTCTTTCCTCAACTTGCAAGGATCTCTTGGTAGTTTTTCTCTTTGCCTTCAGTCCTTGGCAAACAGTAAAATACTTCACCTCACATCAGTGAAGATCACGAGCAATTAGAAGGCTCAAATAGAAAGCAAAGTAGGTGGTGTAACTTTGAGAGGAATGAATGTATGCATAGTGGTCCATTAGAAAATACAGAAAACCTTAAATCACACTGTTAGGGAAAAGTCTTCTTAAAAAGATCAGGTTGGTGACAAAAGTCTTTCCCCATGAATGTGACATATTTCAATCATTAACTGGTGAGGAAAACAGATTAGGTGGTGCTGCTGTTGCAGCAAAGGAGAGGGATGTCTAAAATGCTGCCAGTGAAGCATTTCTTGGTAAACTTTTCAGGATTTTCCAATTAAATTTTTTTTTTTAAGTCCACAATTAAAATGGAAACAAAAAACATGGGAAGTGGGATCTACTTATATCACATACTTTTACTGGCCTCTGGAGTCTTCCTCAGCAGTACTGCTCTCACCTTCTCTCTGACCCTGTCCTTCATGTGCTTCCACATCCCTTGGTCTCCCCTCCTTTGGCAATCTTAAGTTATATCTCACTCTTCTGTGGTTCTTTCTACATTTCCCAAAAAACATCTTCCTCCCTGATACCTGTGTTTAGTTGGGATTTATATGGGTGCAATTAATTAAATCTGGGTTTCACCTGGGGTTGTGTTGGAAACAGACATCAGAATTCCACTGGCACTGTGTGACGAGACACTTAAATATAGATGCAGTGTCCTATTTCCTTTTTGTAGTCTCTAGTATCCTGTTCTTGTTTGTTTACTCAGACTGTATATAGAGCTGCTCTGTTGTTTCCAGAAAAGATTCCTTTGCATGCATTATCTATCCATAAATCCTTTACTTTGCTGTGTAGAAGCCTACAGCTACAGCTGGAGTCAAGTTATGCTGAGATCCCTGATCAAAACACGCACACTTCAATGGAAACATCACTCATTGGGAATTTACTCTGATGTTGCCTGCAACAAACATTTAGGAACTGTTTTACTTTCTCTTCTCTATGTCTGACTTTAATTTAGAACCCAAAGCGCCTCTTAGTTACATGGATAATTAAAATAATAATAATAATAATAATAATAATAATAATAATAATAATAATAATAATAATAATAATAATAATAATAATAATAATAATAATAATAGTTACAACAACTGAAAAATGCCTTCTATGCAACACCAAGTAATATAATTTTTATTCTTTTCTTTGACATTCTCACTACCCCTAACCTTGAACAGAAATGTTCTCTATTTCTTTAAAAGGATGATGGCTATCCCCTACTCAAGTCCATGTCTTAGCATTTTCCCCAATATCTTTTTTCCAAAGGCAAATGAAAAATTTCTCTAATGTTGTACTCTGAATCAAAAGGAGTGTCAAACAAAACAATATTCTGTAAAAAAGAAAATCAAAAAGAAATTTGACATCCATGTAAGACCTTGGGGAAAAATTCTACTTGTATATGTTGAATCTCATAGCCTTGTTCTACTTTGAATAATTTACTTTGAGGATTTGCCATAATATGCATAGAAAAATCTTGGTAGAAGGAATATGAAGAGAAATACTATGCAATGGTAGAGAAATGTTGGAAGAACAATTGTTCTGGTGGAGCAGGAGTCTTGTACATAAATGACAGCTAAGAGTCAGATCAGATAAGTCAAGGAACTCCTATCATCTACTGCAGGATATCTATGCCAGACATACAGAGGAAAAGTGCAATGTTCAGACTATACTGTCAGTGCTGGGTTGACTCTGGCTGGATGCCAGGTGCCCACTAGAGCCACTCTATCACTCCCCTCCTCATCTGAAATGGAGAGAGAAAATATAACAGAACTCTTGGGTCAAGATAATGACAGGGAGAGATCACTCGCCAGTTATTGTCACGGGCAAAACAGACATGAATTGGGGAAAAATTATTACCAATGAAAGCAGAGTAGGATCACAAAAAAGCTTCAAAAAGCTTCTCTCCACCCCTCCCTTCTTTCCAGGCTTAACTTCACTCCCCATATTACCTACCTCACCTCTACTGGGCCAGGGAGACAGGGAATGGGGGCTGTGGTCAGGTTTTCACAAGTTGCATCTGCCACTCCCTCCTCCTCAGAGGAGGGACTCTTCACACTCTTCCCTTGCTCACCATTGGGACACCACCACGGACCCTGCTCCAGCATTGCCTTGCCCTGGGGTCTCAACCTCCTTCAGGCAGTTGTACAGTCCTTCATGGACTACTGGTGAATCTCTGGTCCACCCTGGACCTCCATAAGCTACAGAGGGACAGCTTGTCTCACCATGGTCTTCATCACGGGCTGCAGGGGAATCTCTGCTCCAGTGCATGGAACATCTCCTGTTCCTCCATCTTTACTGACCTCAGGGTCTGCAGAGTTCTTTCACATATTCTCTTCTCTCTCTGGTTGCAGGCAGAGTTGTTTTTCACATTTTTCCACCCTTCTTTAATATATCCCAGATATGCTACCACCATTACCGATGGGCTTGGCCTTGGTCCATCTTGGAGCCAGCTGGCACTGCCTCTGTTGGGGGAAGCTTCTGGCAGCTTCTGACAGAATCAACACCTTTCTATCTTTCCTTGCTACCAAAACCTTGCCAAGCAAACCCAATGCACTGTCAAGTTCCTGTTCTGGATTTGCTCTCAAGCTTGAAGAAGACCAAAGAGACTCAGAGGGTAGAGACATAAACTTTGGTACAGAGTATTTTCAAAAGGAGGCATTATGGTAGAAATGGTGAAGTCTAATAAAAAGAAATTCAAGGGGAATTCAAATGGCAAAACACTGTCAAAATGCTTGTGAATAGAAAAAAGAGTGTTTAAAGATGCTGCCATGGATTCAGCAAATATATGCTAACTATCAAAACAATCTCTAGTAAGAAAATTCCTTCCTCCCAGGCTGATGCAATTTTAGGCAGTAAGAAATGAACAATGAGATGAAGGACATTATTAAACGTAAGAATTTTGACTTCCAAATTGAAGTTCTGTTCAAGTGAGGAAAATAATAAAAAAAAAAAAGAAGAAAAAAGAGAAAAGCTTCGGCAAGTAGGTGTTAAACACAATAAGGCAAGCCAAAAAAGGGTTGTGAAGAGTAGGTTGTTAAAGGCATAATAACTAAAAGTGAATTCTCTTCAAACACATCAGAGGCAGGACTTGTGAGATAGTCTGTAGGGCCAATAGATGATGGATATAGTAAAGGAAAGCTCAAAGGAAACAAAGCCACATAGAAAAGCAAAATGAATTCTGTGCTTCTTTGTTCACTGGGAAGTTAGGAGAGAGGCAAAGTAGACCAAAAAGTTTGTTTACAGGAGAAATACCAGAAAAGAAGCAGCATCAACTTCTAAAGAACAGAGTTATCTCTCTCTAATCTGTTCCAGTTTCTCAAAGGAGTCACTGGATTTGCACTCAAATCTGATCTGATGGAAAGAATCTGCATAGATGTCTCCAAGTTCTTCATCAAAGGCTCCTAAAAACACCAGCCTATCATGCTTTAATGGCCAGATAATCATACTTGAAAGTTCAAAGATAGGCACCTACCTCTGTAATGAGGCACCTGAATAAATTATTTCTTATTTGTACATGTCTTGCAGCTCATTTCATTGGAGAAGAATGTTGTTTTGGCTCTGTAAAAAGTATGGATTGCTTTATTTAATAGTCCAACATCCAGTATACAAACTGGCACAATTGCCATTTGATGTCCACACAGGGATACACTTTGACACCTTTATGATAGCCAGATGCACTAACTGCAGAAAATGAAATATCCCTTTTGCCATATATGCGTTGAGATTGAAAATAAACCACCTATTTCTATCTTTCCATTTCACCTGGCTGATGGACAGAAGAGCAGATTACCATTGAATTAAAATATTTCTTACCAGCATTCATCTGACACAAGAAATCGCAACTTCATTGTAAATATTCACTCTATAAAAATTCATAGTAAACACACAAAGACTGAAATGAAGGAAGAAATACACAAAAAGTAATAGTGTACAGGTATAAAGATGGGATGAAATAACCATGAGAACTAAGAAAAGAATACTGTTCCCTGTTATAAGAGGAACAGCACTTAGAACAATAACATCAGCACAAATCCTGGCTGACTAGTGCCAGAGTTCTGCATGATCCACACCTCAGGTAATTCTTCCATATCACTGCTGTTAGAAGGTCTTACTATTCTGAGGCAAGGGAAAGAAAACTTCATCATGCAATCTGATTTCTCAGCTTCATTTTCCATGTTTCCCCTGGAAAATGGAAGTTTCTATCGCAGTAGCAAATTAGCCCCCAGAGATCCTAGATTGGCCTGATAGATTTGTCATTTGATACCGCTGCACTTGTTTTGGAAATAGCCTTGAAAGAAAATGGCATCATGCCTGTTTATTAACGGAATCTGGAAACTGCAGAGCCTGTATATTTTTTGAGTTGTATAGAGAGCCTTTCTACAAAGTCGTTCACACAACCAGTTATTTGGGTTGAAAAGCACTCTATATGAAAACACTGGCTTGAATGTCAAAGAGAGAAATAGCAAAGTTTTGCGAGGTTGTCTGTTTCAAATTCTGAAGTAAATTTGGTGACTTCAGAGAAATTATATTGGGGATCACTCCAGGCTATTGTAGGCAGCCAGAACTCTATAAATGTAACATTATAGCAAATCAAATTCTATATCCAAGAGAGCATCATCCCAGCAACGCATATAGCTCCTGTAAGATTTGTCCAGCTCTGCCAATAAAAGTAGAAGGGTTTTTTGTTTGTTTGTTTCATTGCTCATTTCATAGGGTTTTAAAATTTATTTAGAAATAATGGAACAAGCACAACTCCAATAATTTTTTGCAACAGAGGTTGGCGACTGGGAGGTGTGCTTTGGTGTGTTTTCACTTAGGCAGGTACAGCTACGGGCAGGTTAACAAATGCAGTGAAGCTCACTGGCTCTGCAGGAGCTTCTAAATATCTGTCTGAAAGATGCTGAGGGCAGAATAAAAGAACTGCAGATTGTAGCTGTAAAACTAGTTAATTGGTGACTGTTTCGTATTCTTCTATTTTTTCCTTTTAGGTTAGATGTTAATTTTACATGTCCTGTGCATCTTCTAAAGAAACATGGGGATTCTTGCCAAAACCACTTGGATGGCTGGTATTTTGCCAGAAAGACCTCTGCCTGCCCCCAGGATTGACACTCTGTCCCTCCTGTCTTTGCTGAACTAATTACTTGGAGGAATTAAATTACAGTAACAAATTGGCACCTCATCGTGATCGGAATCTGTTTGAAGTAGGCCTTTTTGTTACCCATTGTATTTTATAATTCCCTTTAAAATGGCCTATTGAGGGGATCTCAGTAAGATTCATGCTGGTGGGACAGTCTGTGGAACACTGCCATTTTATTTTATATTGCTCTGAAGAATGGTTGCTCTACTTTGAAAGATTCTAAAACCAGCCCAGAATAGGGATGATGTCTTGGTTTTTATGAATTTGGTCTTGTCATCATGTTCAAGTTTAGAGATGACTTTTCTACTTGCAAGCCTTGCAGACTTCCCCAAGCCTTTGGAAGTCAACCTGGCTTCTGTTTCTTGCTGAGGCTCTTAAAATCCTATCCTGATTTTTCCTCTGCAGCTCCATTGACTGAGTGTATCTCTGGCAGAAGGGTGAGATTGCAAGGTAACTGCTGCCATGACCCTGCCTCCTTGTCTATCCCTTTGCCTCTAGGAGAATCAAAAACATTTTGTCATAGATGGAGCAAAGTTCTCAGGTGCTATTAAAAAAACCACCACCAACAGCAAATCCATTGGAAAAGGCTTATTGATCAAACCTGTCTCAGAGCAGTTTGAGAATTTGGATTCTGCTTTTAATCACAGAAGGTTTCCCAGGTTCAAGATGAAACCTGAGCAGAACAAGAAAAAGAATCTGACCCTACATTTCATTGTTAAAGGTATTTGTACTAGATAAGCAAAGAGAATTAAATGTCTCAGAACACCACACTTTCCACAGCTCTGTATGAAAAAGGAGGTATTATAGATCAAAACCCCCCATTTTTTAGGCTAACACAGAATTAGTGTCTCCAGTATTAAATGATGGTACCTGCATGAAGGATCTGTTATTTTGGTAGTAGTTCATCTATGATCAAAAAAAAAAAAAGTAACAAATCAAGGGATACTTCATCCTTGGAAAAATAAACATCTCACTTTCCATGTACAAGGATAAAATAGAGAAAACACAAAGCCATATTGCATGAGGCAATCCAAGGTTCGTCTGCCTCTGAGGTATTGGTCTTACAGCTTGCTATGCAGTCACATCTTGTTGCATAAATCTGGACTAAAATTCTTCACTTTTTCCACTCCAGAAAGCACCTGTCAGAGAGAAACCCGTAATAAAAGGACTACATACTCCTACTCTTCCTCTCCACATATTGTCACTTGCTTCCTAAATCATTCCTCTGGAAAGACTATTCTTGGAACATGGAGATAATTCCTGTAAGGTAGCCCAAACAAAATCATTAAATATAAAGTAAGACTGTGAAAACATCATTCCTCAAAAACTTTTTCATGGGTTTACAGCTTTCCAAGTTAAGGGAGTATGATAGAGACTGCTTAGTCTTGCTTTTGCCATTGTCAGAGAAATTTCCTAGGAAAGCTGGAGTAGCTCCAATTCTGAAGACTGTTTTGGAAACCGGGCAATTCAAAGGTTTGGTCAGAGCCTTGCTCTGTGACCAGATTTCTGATTGAGATGTTTATCCTAATATTAACACTAAATGTTCTTTCCTTATTTGTTTACCCTCCATGTGACTTAGTTCAGGACCTATCCAAAACCCACAGGAGGTAGGTGGTCTGGATTCCTCACGAATCTCTCAATGGACACTGCAGCCTTAAAATATACATTTTTTCAGAATGGAGATAAGCCTGAATTGTCTCTAAAATACTTACATGTAGTAGGTTCTAGAGTTGCTAATGCAAAAGATAGGCTTCTACCACTGTTTATTCTCACTTATTTTAATGCCTTTGCGCAATAGAAGAGTAGGAAACAGCACATGCACACTCTCTGTAGTAGGACCTAAGTTTGGAATTTTGAACAGAAAGAAATAATAAGGAAAAATGTGTGGCTGAAGTAGGGAACACAAGCAGGAAATAGTACATTAACATAAAAATAGGAAATTTGTGAGTTCCATAGCTTATTAAATTCCAGAAGAGCTGGGGAGCTAGAAAGAGGCAGGAATATAAGAGTAGGTAGGGCATTTGGCATTAAAGAAAGCAATAAAAAATTTTTGATTTCAAAAAAAATGAAAGGGTAGGAATTAAAATGCTGAAGTGTAGATTTGTTTTGAAGACACAGAATTCCAAGTCAGGAAAACTGAAGAAGGAAACCCACTCCTGTGGGTTCCACATTGCGTGGGACGCCAAGGACAGGGGAGACACATCAGGACTGCTTGAGGGGATACCCTGTGGAGCAGAAGATGCCACTCTGTGCAGGATGAATGGTCCCTGCAGCCCAGGTGGCCTGACAAGGAGCTGCAGGGGCCAAGGTGGGGGCATCACTGCAAAAAGCCTTGCTGCCCAAAGCATTGCTACTTCTACTTCCATGGAGTTCACATCTCTGCTCCCAGTCTGTCTCCCTCACTTTAAAGTACAAGCATCTCAGGGAAAGAGGCCTTCCACCAGGGTACAAATGTTCCCTATCCTGAATTTCATGAACAGTCACAGAAATGTGCACCATTTTATCAAAAACTCAACTTTGACTAACTGCAGCCGAACATAATGAGAAATACTTTTGAGAATAAATTGAAATAGAGTGAGCAGAGCAGTAAAGGAAGCTTTAGCAGAAGAATAGATCTCAGTGACCTCTCTGTTTTTTTTTTTCCAATCTGCCATTAGTAATAAAAAGCAGAGGTATAATGAGCATAGCTTTCTGCAACAAAAGTGTTAATTATTCCTTCTTTCCCACAGAGGTACCAAAATGTCATTGATGACTGGTTTGCAAATTCTATAAAACACGCTTTCATCTAATTTTACTATCAGAAAGAATAAAATCATTATATGTTCTAAATTATATATATATCTCTCAGATCACTCAGAATTTTTCTCCTAGATACAAATGGACTGTTCTTAGCTTAGCATGACTGCAAACAAAAATGAATGTTAAAGTAGTTTTATCATGCCATTTAGTATGCAGACAAGAGAAGTTGTTTTATTGTTAAGAGATATTTTTCTAGCTAAATACAAGTAATTGTTTACTTGTACTTAGTGTACCTATCATTTAGTGTACCTGACAACAAACTCGAAACTTCAATTTACAAAAAAATTATTAAACAGCATTTCCTACTTAAATAGGAGAGACATTTTGAATCAAATTGAAAGGAAAAAAACCCCAAACCATAACTCTTTGCTTTTCCACTTGAACAAATCACAGAGGAAAACCAGCGAGAAGAATTAATGGAATGATACACATTATACTGCAATATAACATTAATTTCTACACCAGTATTTTCAGACTTATTTTGCAAACCGCAACTGACTAAATCTATCTGCAATGTGAGAGTTCTGTAGAAATGCTTGGAGAAGATTTTGAAGTGGTTGCAAAGCAAAGAGAACCGATAATGCTTTTATTCTAGATTAACAAATCTATTGTTTATTACCGCAATGATATGACATGCTGTGAGGTGCCTATGCTCATGCAGTAATGATTAGCTAGTTGGCTAACTTCCAGCCAGTGGGGTTATTAACACTATATTGTGAAGCTTCAATGTAAGTTTGATTTCCTTGTACTGTATATTACATGAATAAAACTTGTATTAATCAATATAAATTATTCCCCAAACAATAGGACACGGTGGGGGTGAGCAGGAAAGGATGGAAATGAGGTGTTAGGGAAAAAAAAAGCAAAAGAATAAAGAAGGTCACGTGTTCTGCCTCTAATTAACGTTGAAGGAAAGTCTTTCAAAGGCAGAAATCTAATGGCTAAAACAGAAGACTGACTAATGGCCTGTGCTAAGAAGCAGAATTGGGATGTAGCCTTAGACTTACCAAGTTTTTCTATTATGCTTCAAGTTTTACCAGAAAAAAAAGGATCCCACTTCCCTCCTATTATTGAATCATTAATACATTAAATGATTGAGTTAGAATGCTTCATTAGTCTATAGGCAGATGGCAGAATTTAAGATATGATGTTGAAATAACACGAACATGTACAGATGAAGTCCAGAGTATCTTACTGATATTGTGCCTAACTTAGTTTTTTATTTCTCTTATTTTAGAAGTAATAGCCTCGGGCATGTATTTTCAGGACTACTCACCGTGACAAAAATCTCAGTACTAAGTAGTGCAGACACTATTCACTTGGTTAGGAATTGAATAAGAGCATATAGAGTTCATTCGGACTATTAGTGTTTATAGTTCATCAACATTTGGACCAACAAAAAATCATTCTCTTTATTTAAATCCTCGCTTCTTCTATGTTGTTACCCTGGAAATGAAAAAAATGAGTCAGTTTGATGGGTTAAGAACTGTGACAGCCACTGACTTCATGTTCACCTTTATGGACTCTCAGATACTAGTTTCTGGCCTCAGACAGCATATCCACAAAGCTGGATGTGATATATGCCTCACAGGTGTGTTGTGGATCAGATGTGTTCAGAGTGTCAGTTGTGCTAATGAAAAGATTCATATATTGCCTTGAATAGAGATGGACACAGAACCACTGACCAAAGAGATGCTGGCATCAGACAAATTTCTGTGTGGAAGACTCCTCAATGTGTTTTGCTTATTTTTTTAAATTTTTATCTATAAATAGACATGAATGCTAAAGTACTTCTGTGAGCACTTTCCTCTGAGCAGGCAAACTGAGATGACAGTGCATACAGGTGACGCACCTCAGGTTGGATTATGGGCTAGTGCCAGCTGAGCCATTTCCACACATTCTTAGCAGTAGATTTTATGAATGGAATGACTGGCATCTATGAGACTACATAAATATTTTTAAATACTTATATAAAACAGGTATACTGAGCCAGAGGCTTCAGCTTCGCTAAGAAGTTTACACACACTGCAGCTTTAAACACAGCAGTATTTCTATCCTAACTCAGTATATGCTTAACTTTAAGCTGGACACATAAACCTGCTGTGATCCATGGGCCCCTGGTGTGCTTGTGCCTGAAGCTCAGCCTATGCTTAATGGACTGATGCAGTTGGGCCTGACAATGAACAGGTCTGCTGGTATCTTGAAGATCCAGCTGCTTCCCTCATATCTAAACCTTGATGGAAGTGGCTTAAACTGACATGTTTTACTCCTCAGCTGGAGTGGGCTGAGGACACACAACATGGCGAGTTGTAGCCAGCGTTACCATCTGTCTGGGTTTTCCTAGATGTACTCATATTTCCCTATGTATATTTGGATCTGGGTAGTAGTTGCATAATTTTTCTAAATGCTAGGCAGAAATGTGGCAGCTCTAGGGTCAGCAGCTCAAATAAGAGGACATGACTTGGTGCCAAAAAGCTGTAGGTTTGTATCTGAAATAATGTTTAACAGATTATTTGAAAATAGATTTAAGATATAAAGAAGACATAGAAGGTGGTTTTCAGAACAACAGTCCTTTTCACTCTGTAGAGTTTTAATTGGATCAAAGTAAACTTTTCTCTAGACCACGTTTTTAAAAGGGTGTTGTGGTATTTTTTTTTCCAGTTTCCAAAATTAAAAATGCAGATGCTATGATATATTTAAGCAAAGCAAAAAGCAACCTTAGAAAGATTTTTTTCCCCCCCACCTTGAAAAAAATAAAGGAACATCAGCAATCAAAAAGTAGTCCCTGAAAAATGCAATTAGCTGTGCTGAGCAAATAGCAAAGGCTTTGTTGCTGTGCCACGCAGCACATCTAGTAAGTGTTTTATATTCCTAAAGCTGAATTATTAGTGAAATGAGTAACTTTGAAAATATGGACGTTATAATGGTTTGTGTCTTTAGACTTCTCATTTGATGTAGATAGCATGTGGCTGGTGTATGAGGATGGATATGTGAAATAGTTCCCATGAATCTACATTTACTTTGTCATATGCATATAAAAGATGGAATGAGATATCAGATATGAAATGAAAAAAAATGGAAAATGTTATAATCAGAAGAAATATAATTGAGGGAATGAACAGAGAAGAAAAGTAGATTTGCTTCTAGAAAAATGTAGAGAACAGAGATTTGAGAAAAAAGAATGGAATTATTTAAAACCAACCATAAAATAGATATTAAAAATACATAAAATGAAGTCAAAGCTTAACATAAGGAATAAGTAGGCACAGTTTCTAAAATGTGACAGATAATAAGGAAAAAAATTAAAAGAAAACCCAAAGGAAATTAAAAATAGACATATGGTAAGAATCTCAATGAAAAGTTTAAAATTTTGGACTTAGCTATTAGCAATTATTTAAAATTTTAATCAGTTTAAAGGATTATCAACAGAAGTTGTAAATTCTGAGGGAATATGCTGCCTTGTTTGATACTATAATAATGAAGGGCATATACTTAAAGTTATTATGTCTCTAATTAAATGGGATTATTCCTGAGCTAAACTTCAGTTTCTCTTGGTTAGTCCTGTGACACTCTACTTGATTTATTCTACCCATAAGATGATAAAATAGGAAAAATCAATAAAAATAAAATGACAACGTGTAGACCTAGGGAACGCTGCAAAAAAAGTATCAAGTCCTAGATACTGAGAACAGTCACCTAACAGAAGGATTTACCATGGGGACTAGCAGATTCCCCAATAAACTCCTTGCACATTCAGTGTTACTAATGGTCACTGCCTGCCCAAAAGCCTGTCCTTCAGTTTTATTTCAGACACATATTACACACAACATCCAACTCCTCCATAATTCAGATGCACTGAATAACACCTGGAAGCTCATTTACTCTCGGCAAATATAAGTAAAAATGAATTTTAAATAGCAGTGAGGACCTGTCATCCTTGTACTCCTTTCTCAAGAGCTTCTGGAGATATCCTGCATATTAAAATCTCACCACATATCAAAATATTTAGTTTGGTGGTTTTACTAATGACCTAATTATATTTTGTTGCTATCTTCTGATATAGCGACTTATTTGTTTTTCTGCTGTGTTTAAGAAGAATGTCCCACCTCAAAGGTTAGGTATTTTTGATGTTAATTATAAAAGTAAAATTGAACAGTTAAAGCTTTTCTCACCCCTTCTTCCCTAAATAACCCAGCAAAATTTAACCCTGGATGAAAGAAAAATCACAGAACTCTGTTGTTCCACTTCTATCCTCTTGGAGATGGACAGGCCCTAATTTCCACTTCCAATCAGAGATTGCTCTTCCACTTGCTTTTCTGTGTGAAGGTGGACAGAGACCCTCCTATGTGTGTTAACAGAACATAAAGGGATATCACAAATATTTGAATTTTACACCATTAGACCTTTCACAGAACATGTACCTTTTGACAAGTGCAGAAAAATCAAGGACAGAGAGAAAATATGGATCCATGTGATGTCTTCTAAATATGTCTGCTTCAATCACAGCTCAAATGTGTTGGTTTAGTTATATTTTTATATTCTGTTTATAATGTAGGTATTTGACCTTAGTTTATGCAAGAGAAAATGTCTGCAAATGAAATGTCGATAAACTAGTGGCCCCTTTGCACTATTGAGCCAAGGACTTAGAGAAGTCTTGATCTTTCTGCTCTCCTAGTCTCTGTCTGATTTATAAATGGAAATATTTATGTTTCTACATCACCAGATGCTTCCGTAAGACCTCTGCTTTCTATTGGAAGGTCATTAAATGAATCTCAAGATTTGCTTTCATTTTGATTGAAAATATGGCTGCAGCTCTTTGATGGGTCCAAAGTCTTGTCCTTTTCAGGGATGGCAGGGTCATTGTTGGTACCAGAGCTAGAACACTTTCCTTTGGTTTGAAAACATTTAGGATCAAATCAGAGCTGCCAAACACAGAAAAAAGGAGCAAAAAATTTGAAGAAAATAACACTGAACTCCATGTGATGGTCCAAAGGGATTACAGAAAGTAGAGAAAAGTAAATCAGCTGCTTGTTGCAACTAATCATGTGACCACAAATCTTATGGCAGGTTAGGAAGAGTAATTTAGGAATCAGTGTATATAAGAGAAGCTCATGGAATTGCAAGGGAACATAGGGAACAGGTACACCTTTTCATCTATTTTTTTCTCTAGTAAAATGTTTGCACTATTTATAGATAATAACAAATATTGTACCCTTGGTAGAAAAGAATCAGGTCAGCAAATACTTCAGCAAACCACATAACTCCATGGATCCTAGTGGGATATATACATGAACACTGAGGCAGCTGGCTAATGCCATTGCTAGATCACTCTTGATTGTTGTCTGAATTCATGGAAAAGTGCCTGAGGACTGGAGAAAGGCAAACGTCTCTCCTATCTTCAAGAAAACAGGACAAGGGCAAGAGGGAGAATCCAGGCAGCTACAGGTCTGTCTCTTTTCAAACCCTGGGGAGATGACAGAACAAATCCTGGAAACCATCTCCAGTCATACGAAGGACACAGAAGTCATTAGTCAGGAGAAGTCAACATTGCCTGGCCAAGGGAAAGTCATGTTTGACAAAGCTGACAACATTTTATCATAGAGTGACTGGCTTGATGGTTGAGGCGAGAACACCAGATGTTATCTTCAGTGAGGTTTTGACATTGTCTCCCATAAGACCTTCATGATTAGATGGAACATCTCTCCTATGAGGAAAGGTTGAGAGAATTGGGATTGTTCAGCCTGGGGAAAAAAAGGCTCCAGGGTCATGTTGGACCTTTCAGGACATGAAGGGAACTACAAGAGATCTGGAGAGAGACTTTTTTACAAGGGCTTGCAGACTTTTTTACAAGGGCATGCCCTTATAAAAAGATAATGGGAAATGGCTTTAGGGTGAAGGACGGCAGGTTTAAGTTGGATACCAGTAACAAGTTAGGGTGGTAAAACACCACAACAGGTTGCCCAGAGAAGTTGTCCCTGGAAGCGTTCAAGGCCAAGCTGGATGGTATTTGAGCAACCTGGTTGAGTGGAAAGAATCCATGCCCATGGAAGGGAGGTTGGAACTAGATGATCTTTCAGGTCCTTTCCAGCCTGAACCATTCTATGGTTCTATAATCAGAAATAAACTTGTGAATTATAGGCTGGATCAGCAGTGAAGTGAATTAAAAGCTTGCTGAATGTCTGGACCCAGAGGACTTCATCAGTGGGATGTCATTTAATTGCAGGCCAATTACCAGAGGTGTATGTACCCTAGATGTCAATAGTGGGTCAAATCCCAATCAGTGCCTTCATTTATGATCTGGGTGAAGGGACAGAATAAACCCTAAGCAAGTTCATTGGTAGCACAAAAGCGAGAAGAGTGGCTGATACACAAGAGGCTCATGCAACTATCCAGAAGGACCTCAACAGGATGGAGTAGAACAAGAGAAACAGCATGGAATTAAAGTGGAAAGTCCGGCATCTGGGGAAGAAAAATCCCAAGCACCAGCATATGTTAGCGGCCACCTATCCACAAAAGAATTTTGCAGAAGACATCCTGAAGGTCCTGGTGAATACCATGCTGAATGTGAGCCAGACATGTTCCCACACATCCATGTGCAGTAAAATTGGATAATGGTGTTCTGGGCTGCATTAGGAGACATGTCAGGGGATGAGATTCTTCTGTCAAATCATCTTCATGTGGATTAAAGCAACAAGAACAAGCACAATAACAACAGCTACAAGAACAACAGCACCACTAGAGAGACATTTTGTTTCTGACTTAGTTTTGAGGAATTTGTTTTTGTTATTCATGTGACACCACTGAAGGTTTTTGAGAAGGCGAGGGGAAAACAAGAATAGTTGAATGCAGCAGTGCTACACAAAAGTTTAACTGTGGACCCCACATATCAGCAATTTCTGTTAGAGTTTTGTTTAGTGCTGGATTCCAGCTCTCCTGTTTCTGGATTTTGCAGTTAACAGCTCCATTTCCTTTTCAGAGTACTCTCCTGCTTCTCACACACTGCATTTGAATCTCTTTGCCCTTCAGAATCAACCCACCCTCAGAGGCGGGTGGTGACACCTGTAGGCCTCCCCAGGTAAGGAAGATACATCCCCTCCAGGCCAGACACTAACCCTCTCCCCTCTTCCCACGAGCTATCTCACCTGGAAACTCCAGATTATTGCCCTGTAATTCCTCCCACTTTGCTGTTTACTCCCTGCAAACATTACACTCACAGATGGTGAGCATCTCTCCTTCCCCCTTCCAATCATCATTTGGCCATGCCACAGCACACATTGTTAGTTGTCTTTAATCTTTCTCCATAATTAAATGAAAAGCAAATTTAAAAAGAGCTGTAATGAAATTTATTCTCCTGAAATTAAATATAAAAACGTTGCTTCTTTTTATGTATTGTAAGCGATTAATAGGGAACGGGGCTGTTTCTGTAAGGACTTCAAACAAATGTTCTTTCATGCAGTGGTGCTGTTGCTGCTGGTGAGAAAGAGATCTGTTTTGCCTGCTGACACTGGGTTTTCTCTTTCATGACCATTTTTCATACCTGCAAAACAGTTTGCGGACTCTTTAAACAGAGAAGTGGGGGGAGGAGGGAGAGAGGGTTGAGAGGTCTACATTAGCTCATTAAAAACTAAAAAACCATTTCTATTTTACATAATTTAACATGGCAAACTATTAAAAAAAAATAAGGTGAAAACTGCAACCCCTAGGCATGCGTTTAAAACATCCTCATTTAGATGCTAATTTTGATTCCTAGTGTATGGCTGTTTAAAAAAAAAGGCCATTAACAAAGGGGCAGATTACTTAAAAGGCATTATTAGGCAAATATGTATGAGTTTTCTGATACCAAGTGGCCCTTTTATGACTGAATACAGCTGCTAAGTAGAGTGACATGGAGATATTTGTATTAAAAGGAAAGAAAAAGCCACCAGATTTAAAAAAATACAAACCAAAACCCAATAATTATATAGAGTGTAAATCACACAGGTAAAAAAAATGCTTTAAAAGGCAAGTAATACTTTCTTTTTTAAATATTTAGAAAATGTGTGGCTCTGCAGGTGATGTATATTGCCAGCTGAATTCTAGGATGTACCTAACATTTATATAATAGCAAAACAAAGGTTAAAATGTTGCTATTTAATTCTAATCATATATCCTGTTTTGTGTGTTAGTAAAATAACATTGACAGAAGAGTGAAATGAGGAAAACAACGGCAACAGGAGAGGAAAGCGCATTCTTTCCAGTTGAGACTGAACTCACGACTGGCAAAAATAAGGTTATAATGACATTAAAATGAAAACTGTTCAGACAGAAAAGATATAAGTAAGTGTACTGTGCTGTATAAAATAAATGAGTAATAGTGGATGGGCAGATGGTTGCTTAACTGCATCACAGTAAAAGAACAGTGAATAGGTTTTCACTGAGAACTCTCCTTCTGAACCTGAATAAAATTTTCCTTAACAGAAGGAAGGCTAAGAAAATTTTTGACTCTAAGAAGAAGAAGAAGTTAATTTGAAAAGCAGAACTAATTTGGACTCTCTCTTAAGTGTCAGAGTATTTGAATGATTTTTGTGTTCTCTGTAAATTGTCCAGTTAAGAATCTGAAGCCTAAGCCAGAAACAGCTGATAATTCAGATCTTTGTGGCTCCCAGCAGCCCCAGAAAAGGCATTTCTGCTCTGGAGAGTCCATAGTGTTCACAAGCCCTTCTCTTGGCAAACACAAGGCAGTTTGGATTTGTTTGCATTAGATTTTTAAACTATATAACAAAACATGGATGAGAATGAAAGCAGCGCTTTGCTTTCTTCCCTCTCTCAGCTCTTTCCCTTCACATGTGACATCAAAACTTGCCAAAGCAGGTTTTTCTTACACCACAACTCAAGGACTTTGGCCACCGTAAAACTGGTGGAGAGAACTCATCTCACCTGCATATCTTGTTAGCTGAAGCAAGGGAGAGAGAAAAGTAGTTGTTCCTTACGAAAATGGGAGGTTACATGAGCGTAAGAAGAAGGGGGTATCTGTCTTCTGATGAAGTTTTATATTTCTCTGCTTTTTAAAAGGACAGGAAGAAAATTATGAGGATTTAGCAACTCATGTTGCAGTTCTTTAAAATGCACCATGGCAATCAATATCAATATAGCTACATACATCATCTTATTTAAATTGCTTTAGTATTGCCCCAAAGTCTATATGGTTAGATGAAGAGTGATCATGGAGGTCTTATCTGAAGTTAGTCCCCAAATCCCTTTTTGACTCACAACAATTATTTTACTAAGCATTTTGTATTTGGTATTTTTAAAGCTTAGTGCCATTTAGAATCTTTGAGTCATTACTTCTCTTTTCATTGCATTATTTTAGGAAAAAAAAAAATTGAGGTTTCACGAAAAAACTAAAGTAGACTGGCCTAAACCAAAGATAATTCATGATTATTCATCCCAACAATGCTGCTTTGTGTATTTGCTGTGATATGAAAAGTGAATTAACAGTAAATACAAAGAATTTTCCAAACACAGCTGTAATGTGGAAGTGGAAATGATTTGCCAATATCCCACACGGCTGAATCCTGGCATAAGGTGCAGTTGAGGTAAGGATGGAGAGCTTGTGCTGCTGTTTTTACTGCAGGCATATATTAGTTTTCTGTTGCAAATCAATTACTTTCTGGTAACTAGAGTTTGTTTAGTTGTATGTACAGGCTATGTTGTAAGTGACAGAGATTTATTCCCACAGAAGTTTATAGAAGATATGTCTAGTCTTCCTTTCATAAGTGCTTTTTATTGCAAGTTAATCAATTATTGTGTAAGGGATCCTTATGAAACTGGGGATGTTCTACTTCAGATGTTTATTAAACCTGAAAGAGCTATGTGAAGTGTACTGTTATGAAGGTAGAAAAACTGTGTTTTGTCAAGCAAAAGGAGTGAATAAATGACCTATAGACACTACTTCCATGAAAATGCAGGATGTAAGACTTGCAAAGTGAAAGATGGTAAATGAATGTAACTTGTGGACTACAGAATAAAAGTGAAAAACACAGTTTAATGAAGAAGAATCGGTGAAGTGTGTAACAGTGAAACAAACAAGATAAACAGAACTAAGATAGGTGTGGAAAAGAGGAGAGATTTAACTTTAATGGAGGAAAATCTGACTTTGCTTTGCATCATGATACCAGGAAGAAAATGAGTAAGAGGCTGTAAATCTTGCCTGTATTTTTGTGAAGTTTTTTTCTGACATCTCTCTGTATGGGAATGGGAAATCAGTTTTTCAGACTGTCAGACAATCACAATTGTTGAGTGTATATGAGGACTTGATAATGTAATTTAAAGAAGAATAGCCACTTAGTAATTAAATATTCCATGCAAGTTTCTTTCACTATTTGGGTTTGGAGCACTCAGACAGAGACAGACTAAAATAAAATCAGAGAAGTTTATGTTTGGCGGTAATCTATAAAGAAAATTCTGAATCTCTGGCTGCTACAGATGGGAGGTTTATTTGGCCTCTACACTTTGCCTGAGAGCTAGAGAAAAGCATTAAGAACCAAATTAAAGATGCTAACTATATGTTCTTTTAAGAATCCTGTGAAGTAGTCAAAATAGATAGCATGTGCTTGCCATCCTAGCCACCACTCATAATATTAGTTGAAATGGCATTGTTTCCCCTTTTTTTTTTTTTTTTTTTTTTTTTTTTGTTTTCTTTTTTTATTTTGNNNNTTTTTTTTTTTTGTAGTTCTCTGTTTGCATGTGCAGGTACCCACTCTACTACAGGGCAAGAGAAGGGTTCCTGAAAAAACCCAAGAGTCAAGGTGCTTTTTTATAGGTCCTTCCTTTGTAACAGGTGAATTGGATGTGGTTGTGTTTTTGTGGCCTGCAGCATGTGGTTTAGAAGATGAGTATTTGGGGGTTGTTCTTTTGTTTCTTTTTTCTTTGGAGGTTTCTGGTTTGGTTTGCTTTTTAGGTAGGTATTATTCAGCCTTAGGTATTATTCAGCTAGAGTCTCTTCTATTTCCTGGCTGATGTGACATTACCAAAAAAAACCCAGTTCTCTAGAGCATGAGTAAAGAAAGTGTATATTTTCTATGCTGAGGTTTGAGCAATGAGAGTAAAAGTAGCAACAACTTGGCTGAGACATTACCAAATAAAGATAAATTAAGCAAGAGGAGTGAAAATTGAATTTTATCAAAGCTGCCATTTCTGGCATGTGTTTACTGCACCAGTTTACAATTAAAGATTTAATAATTCTGATTCCCTTCTGAATGCAGTTTTTATTTTAACTCCGAAATAAGGGGCAAGTTCTGGACAGGAGGTCATTAATTTTCCCATTCAGTCACCACCTCTTTAGAGCCACTAGAGTTAATAGGGCTGCATATTAATCAGGGCCTTGAATCTTCTTTGTAGGAGAAAGGCAGGAAGGAGGGGGTCTCTGAATTTACTCCATTAACTTTAGGTGACAAATAAAGGCTGTTCTTCCTGCTGGGCTGTCACTTAGGATGCCTGGTTACAGCTGCACAGCTGATGTGTTGTATTTTTATGTGGTGGTAAAAATGAAGCAAGGTTAAGGCAGGAGGCACTGCTCACAGTGCAGAGCTGAACACAAGGAATATGCTCCTTGCCTGAAACCAGTCTGAAAATGTCATTTATCTATGTTGTGCAATAAACTGCTCTCACATGGGCATCTCAGAAGCATAACCAGAAGCAACCTGTGCTTGAGACAAAGGATTCTTTTCAAGTGTGGATAATTTAGATTTCCAAAGCCCTCTAACAGTCACAAACATTCATCCACTGTTCTCCAAAGGTCACAGCAGATTTAAAAGTAAAGGATAAAACTAAACTGTGCCACAGAGGCCAGTGACAGGACTGTGACAGTCCTTGGAAGTGTCCCTTGAGAGGTTGCCGTCATTTCTCTCGCTGTGATGCGCCAGTCCTTTGTGGTTGCATGGAGTGGGCAGGGGCAAAGCAATGGTTTGTCCTTGGCTCTGTCCTTTTGTGTTTGATTGACTCACCTGCTGTCCTGATAAGGCCACATGTGGAAGTAGAAACGACAGGTGAAAGGCAAGGGTTGAGCTATCAGGCTTGCAGACAACTGACTGCTACCTCCCCACACTTCCATTGCTTCAGAGATCCGGATATTAAACCAGCCATTGAGTGGTGTCTTTGATTTCTCATGTCACAGAGTCTCACCTTTTTTCTAGAACTAGAGAGAATGAAAGCAATTGCACTTAGCTGCGCTGGGGAATGTGTATTTTACTCCACCATTACTTAAAGAATGCAGATAGTAATGGCACAGAATAAGGATACCAGCATAGATAGTCACAACACAGCCAGCCTGATTGAAAAAGCTGATGATATTTTTAATTTTAGACACATGTATAAGGCCACCCACTTTAGTCCCAGCTATAGTCAGTGGTGCTGCTTGTGCTATGGTTAGGTAAAACTTAATTTGGGCTACTCTTAAAGGAGATATGAACCCTTCATTAAGAATAAGACTGAAATTTCACTGCATCCTTACTTAAGTGCAAGACAAAATCCTTTTACATTAGTAATTTATTTACATTTAATTATTTTTCCTCAATAGTTGCCTGAAGGGGAAGTTAGAATGCTCTCACTTTGGAATCTGGAAGCCACATTGTTAATATATTAATAAAACTATGATTAACGCTGCTGCTAACAATAACATAATCACAAGAGCATTTACTTATTTCCTATTTTTCACCTTCTCAGAAATTTCTAAGGTTTGCACTCTTTTAAAAGAGGATATAATTTTCAAATCAATTTTATGCAGAGTTAGGTGCCTCTAATTTTTTTTTCTTTTCCCTAAAATGTAAGAGAAAGGCATGCCAGCTTTCAGAGATGTAGTGGGATAAAAAGACACTATCTTCACCTTCTCTAATAGCTTTTCATGATTGGCTGGCATGTTTTGACTGAACTGGAATGGGACAACTTTTTCGTGCTGTGAAATCTCATTAAATGGGTTTCATTGTGATTGTTACATAGAATAAGTCTTTATTTTTCTAATGGTTTATTTTCTTGTAATACATTTCACGTAGAAAAAGAATGTTTCATATCATGGGGGTTGAGGTTGTGCAGCTTGAAAAATCCTGTATTGTTCTTGGATTCTCATGAGAATTTATCCATGTGCATTTTCATTAATTTGATTTGCTCTAGTGTAACTAGGTAAGCCTATAGCTCTAAAACATTGGTGGTTCCTAAATCCAAGCTCCCAAAGGTAACTTGAAATCCAGTTGACTTAAAGGATGAAGGAAAACATATATATTTAAGTACAATGAAACTGCTTTCACTTGTGTGTTAGTTTACGCTTTGCATTAAAGACTACTTAAAATATATTTAACTGCAGTGTTCTTTCAATAAAGTTCACACTTCTAGTAATTGCAAGAATCAATCTTACATTTTGCATAAAAATTGATCTCCATTTGTCTTTACCTCTGGTCAGAGTTTCTGTCTTGGGAATTTTAAATTCCTTTTTTTTTTTTTTTAAACGAAGATCATGAGGTATTTACTGGCATTGTCTTTCTCATCCCTGTGTCATAAATTCAAGCAGGTAGGGGTTACTAACCTGTTAATAATACCTCCTATTATTGCTACAGAGATAGGCTGGTAGATGAAAAGGGTTTGCAAATGGTGAAAGCACAGCCAAAACTAAGACTGCCACTTGTCACACTGATTGTTTCCATATACTCTCCCATTTCTCTGCGTTTATCTACTTGTCTCCTGGATTACACTGGAAGATTTTTGGGACAGAGATATTTTTACTGTTGAAATAGAAAGGATCTGGTTTTGTGGGAGAGTAGGCACCCCTTCAGTCAAAATGTCTAGCAAAAATGGAAGAAATATAAAGCTTTGACTGGGCTTTTCAGCCTCAAAACACAGAAAAATGTGAATATTAAACATTATATTTCAATCATTTTGATATTTATGCCGTTTCAAAATCTGCTTTTATTGAATATTTTTAGTTTTGCTCAGATATATGCTCCCAATTAAAAAGAAGGTCTCCTGCTGTTGGTAAAGCTTTGAAGCTTTTTTTTTCTTCGTTAGTTAAATCTGTTAATTCTTTTTGAAGTGATTTCACATGATTAAGGCTGTGAGTGGTCATAATGTATCAGGACAACAGCAAACTCTGTTGTGCTTTAGAAAAGAGGACCTCTGATTTATCAATGTTTTCCAGGTTTGGTTTTTTTTTGTTTTGTTTCGTTTTTTTTTTTTTTTTTAATTTCCTACCTCCTTTCATTGAGGTCCTTCATGAACTGCACATCAGAACTTTGAGCTGCTGGAGAATTAATAACCAGAGGTATTAGTTGAATTGCTCTATAGTTAGTTGCAGACAGGTTTAGCGTGGATTTCAGAGCTTGGAAGGACTGGGGTTCAAGTTAACCCTTTCCCTGTGGTCTCCCATAGTCTCCCAGGTGTCTTCCTGAGACATGGGGATCCCCTAAGGAAAAGTTTATTTGACCTGAGGATTTGCTTTCTGCAGCTGACTGACATTGCCATGGAGTGAGCATTTTTCCAACACAGAAGCCATAGCCATTGTTTGATAAAACAGGGAGGAAAGTATGGTGAGGTATGGAAGTAATCAGGGATTACTTAGAAGGGATCTTTGTAAAATTTTAAGGATTTTTTGCCTCAGTGAAAGTAAAAATTGAAATATCATGGGGTGAGGCCATTAAAGCCACAGGAGAGCCGTATCACCAAACTTTGTAAACTCCTGCCCCATTTTATGCAAGTAAGGTATCTCTTGGATTCCTTGTTCATGTTTGTGGAAAAGAATTAGGAAAATTGTCCTGACTGATTGAAAAAATCCCAGAACTTGGGAAGAGGAAGTTTTTCCAAACACTGGGTTCCCATCACATCAAGAGAAAGTGTCACGAGGACAAAGAGGAGGGCACAAGACAGGTACAATTGCTCCTCTGGGTATGGCTGTGAGGGAGTACTGATGACCGGCTACAGCCCCCTTAACCCCTTCTTCCCTGTGAACCTACCCCCAAAAGGGTTCATAACATCTTGTCTTTAATTTATAACAGTGAGAGAAAGAGAGTAAGAGGATGATGGAAGGGTGCTGTAGTAGCTGACCAGTGTCTGCTTTTCAATCCCAACATGTAATGAAAAACACTGGGGAGTCTCAGGGGAAGAGCTAGAGGGAGAGAGCAAAAGAGGAGGGGAAGAGAAATCAGAAGGAGAAATTAGGCAGGAGGAGGAGGAGGAGGAGGAAGAGGAGGAGAAAAGCAAGTGTGAACAAATCAGTGAGCAGTCAGAGTGCCTATGACATTGTCTGCCCCATCAGCAAAACCTTTGGGGCAAAAAAACCCAGCTGCGCACAAAAGCACAGTATTCTGCTAGGGCTTGATTCTGTTACAGACAGGATTTCAAGAACTTTCAGCTATGGTTCTATGAATGCCTAAACCAGTAGTTTAACTTTACAGATCCACAAAATGTATAAATCCTGCTCCAACAAAGCACTTGCCCATATGTTTAGTTCTAATGGCATAAGCACTCCATCTGCTGTGACTAATCACATTGTAAGTCTCTAAGCTGTCCCAAAAAGATGGAAAATGATTTGGTGCTCATCGATGAAATTTTTGTCACAAACATATATTTTTTTGTATAGAGCAGTTTTGTGACTTAAACATACATATATGAACAGACTTTTCTAATACAAAGTTTTTTAATTGGGCAACATTTTATTATTTTGGAACAAAGTTTTTAACACTTTTTTCTGGTTCTTGCTCAGTTCTTTCTCTTTGCTTTTCCATGCAATTTATACCAAATCAGTTTGATGATTCTGGTGTAGATTCATGAAACTTTTGTAACCTCAGTAATTATTTTCTAAAAGACTATAAAATGTTTTTAAAAACGACTTTAAGTTCTAAGTAAATGTTTAAGAATTGGATTTAAGAAAAAAAAAACTTTTAGTGGTGTGGAATAAAGTCAGCATAGGTAGATCAACAGGGATCTGACAGCTTATCTCCATTAGATGCTAAAAAAATGTATCTGCTGCCCCGTACCATTGGATAGACAGGATAGCATATAGGACAAATATATCCACATAGATATCATAATTCAAAATGTTCTGAAGAGTTCTAAATACTTTTTGGTTACTTTTTTTGCAAACCTGTGGCTTATAACGTTAATATTTTTAAATTGTCTGTTAGAAGCCTGCCTTTAGAGGTCTAGGAGGGAATAAAACAGCAGCAGACCTTTAGAGGCACCTATTTTACAAACATCAAATGCTTCCATTTTGAGGCCCAGGATCACGGACAATAACCTCAGGCTAGAAATGGACAGCCTTGTAACAGAAAATGTAAGTCTCTGGTTTTCTGCTCCAAGGAGTCCCATTGTTCATTCTTAAACCTTTCATACACTCAAAGGTATATGTGTCAAACTTTGGGACAGTGTGATTTCTGTGATGAAACTCCAAGTTTGGGAAAGGGCACCATTTCTAGATTTCAAATCTCCTTAAAGGTTTGGATGGGACTGAGTAGTCCTGGACAGAGATGGATCACCAGGCAGGGTGTAAGAGAGACATGATTAATGCAGCTGCATTAAAAGATGCATGATAAATGCAATTTATCACATGACTATCACCACCACATATGTGCTATACAATTTAATATTAAATAATAGTAGGAGGCTTGTTGCCAAAGAGTAGGAGCATGGATGAGGGAAAAAGTGATTGAGGGGTTAGAGTTAGGAGTGATATATTCATTGATAAGAGTGTAAAGGATTATAATTGTAAAGTGGCTACTGGGTAATGCAGAGTAATCAAATATTGCTTCTTGTATTAAAGTGATTTATTACTCTTTTCTGAAATTAAAGCTGCTCAAGGCATTTTATGCTTAGGAACCAATTTTTGGAAAGGACTTACCCAGTTTTAAGGAGTAAAAACATGTAGGGATGAATAACCCTACTCTACATAATTGTCCATACTCCTGTCATGTCCCCCAATTTTACATGGGAAAGTAATAAAATAACAAGAGAATTACATTAGAGTGCCTGCATCTTTCCTCTACTCAAGTAATAAAATCCTGGGACATGGATTTGTGGGATGTTACTGAAAATAACAGAAACTTTAAAGCTTTTTTGGACCAGACAATTAGCTGTCATGACATGAGAGGGCTATATTTAATTGTCTCTTATGAAACTAAAATCAACTGTTTTGCCTTGTAAGATGAATAACTCAATCTCTGCTCTGGCATTCTTTTGTTCATATTGTTAGGCTTTCTAGTGAAAGTCAAGGCATATATTCCTGTTTTGATTAAGAAGTGAATGCTTTATCTAATTCCGCCTGCAGTCTGCTACCATTGTGTTTGAATCTTGAAAATGTAACGTAATAATCTTTAGTAGCTGTATAAAAGAGAGATGAAGATGCCCTATTTCACCTTCCTTTCATTGGGAAAACTTTCTTCTGCAGGGCAAACACCTGGGAGGGGGAACCCCACAGACTTCCTGGACAGTATCCAGCAGTTATTGTCCTGCCTTTAGGGCAGAGCATGGAGTCACCAGCTCTCAACCCACTAGTCCTGAAGGGCACCTGACAGGCAGGTGCCTGCCAGCTTCCCTCCCTGTCACAGCCCAGGAGAGCAACTTCTGTGAGAGCCAGGATGCAGAAGTCTGGTGGCACAGGGCATAGCAGGGCTGAGAGGGGCATGAGTTTGCTGAAAGAGAAACGCTGTCCACACAGAATTGCAGGAGACTCTGGTGTGAGTAGTCCAGTGCAGGAGGAAGAGAGGTCGGTGCAGTCTCATGGTAGGGATTTTCCTCCTTCATGTGGCTTCTGTGTTGAAAACCTCAGTGGAAGTATAACACAGGTTGGTGCTTGCCTTGGAAGGAAAGGCAAAGAGATACAGACTTCACTCTGCAGCTTTCCAAAATATGGTTCCCTTTTTTCCTACAGTTGTTCTTTTGTCCACTGGAAAGCACACATTGGATGCTACATCAGATGTATTGCTCTGTTGGTTTTTTCACTTCCAGACAATAATTTACTTCAAAGTTTTTGTTGCTTTCTGAGACATGTAAACACCTGTAGGATGAGATTTTTAATTTGGATGCACGAGGAAAAACTCAAGATGCATGAAGTGAGAGCTGCTTCGCTTTTCACTCTTCACAATGAATATTATATCCCAAGAAAGGAGTTTTCCAGTGCATGCTTCTGTCTCTTACATAGGATTTCACAGAATATTTTAGAATCCAGGCACTCAAAAATCCAAATAATGTGGCAGTTGCAACCAAACTCACAGTGGTCCCCTGTAACTGGGAGAGCAATAACAACCAAACACTGCAGAAAACTGTGGACTGTGCCTGGACCAGTACTGAGGCCCGGCTTGATTAACTGATGTAGCCACACCTGAGAATTCTGGATATTCTGGATCTTTGGATCTTGGGCTGGATTTTTACTAAGAGTAGTAGGTATTGTGAAAATGTAACCATGTAGATTCCCACAGAAGCAGCTTAGTAAGGAATAGAAATAACTACAAAAATCCCTTTGCAACACACTTTACAAGGTATAAAGTGATGAAGAAAATACGTGATAGCCTTATTTTATCAGATTCCGTGTTAAACTTCTCCAGGCTCTGGATCTTCTTTCATTTCCAGAGCTCTTTTTCAGGATTTGGGTGCATGGTAACAGGTCTGGAAGGAGATGAAATCTAGTCAGTCCCATAAAGTACAGTGACGATCTTCTCCTGGCGAGCTCTCCTTATGCTCTCCTCTCTCTGAACTGCTGTCTTAGCCTTGAGGCAAGATCTAGTCCCATCTGTCCTTCCTGATGCCTTCCTGATGATTCCATATCTACTTCTTCAACCACGACTTGGTAATTGCTCCCTTCCCATTCTATAACAAAATCCAAGTTTACAAAGTGTTGATGGTCCTAGGGAGATAGCTTGTGATGTTTGCTTGGCGTTTTAATTTCTTTACTTAATGTTCAAAATATTTATGAAATACTTCTCTGTGGTATAATCAAGTTTGATTTTACATGAACCTGAGTTTTATTACTGTCTCATTTTTAAAATGATATATGTAGTGTTGTCATTGTACCAACCAAATACTCAAGTAGGATTGGATAAGGTTAAGCAAGTGTAGGCACAAGGCATAAATGTGATGAACCATAACAGGCAGGTCTTAAAAACCAGTATATCAAAATCCAGCATTGTGCTATTATCTTAGGAATGTTTTTGCATGATATTAACCTTCAATACACAAGTCGTCCTTTCTGTAGGTTACAGGCAGGGGACACTCCACAGGAGTGATGAGGCAATGTTTCCTCTCTGGCACAGATAATGTTGGTGCTTAAAAATTACTTAGAAATACATATTCAGTGCTTAGAAATAAACTCATTCTAACATTAGTACCTGAAATTATGGTTACATACAATGTCTTCCATCTATTAAAATACCTTTGGGAACGTTTGCCACCATTCCATATGACAAAGCAGAAAAAAATGTTGCTACTTAATTTCAAGAAAAGCTGAAAAAGACAATCAGAAATAATAAAAAAATCACCATTTCTTTTAATAATTCAGTATGATATAAAACTTATAAATAGTACCTTATTTCATTAAGCATTTCAGGAAGTTATAGCTCAGTTGATATTCTACGGTGAAAATAAATATGAAATATTAATTTAGCAAAAAAGTCCATTTCAAAGAAAGAAAATGACTGTTTTTATCTAATGACATACTGAAATACTAGAATCTACTTATTTACTGTTTACCTGGAAGAATTCTCCATTTCAGCTCTTGCTACAAATAAATGCAAATAAGGTACCATTTGTTCTGTTTAGAGAACAAGAAATACATTTGACAAATAAAGTATCTGTCTTTATGTGGATCAAACATGAGATGATAGAATTTGGAAGACTTGGGAATGAAATTAAAACAAATCATTTAAATAGCTTAATTGACTGAAAGTGTGAATAACAGATTGTAAGTATTTTCATATATTCAGCAAATGTGCCACAAGTGGAGTTTTTCATTCAGTGGATGCAGGGAGGTTTCCAAAATCCCACAGATTTGTTACTTTATTTTTTTCTCTGGAGAAAAAAAAAATAGTACCTGAGTAACCATACAAAAGTATACTGTGTTCTTTGGGGAAGACAATATTTGTACAATTATATATTCCCCCAGAATGGAGCCCTTGGAGGTCCATCTGTGTATCCAAGAGTGTCTTTATGTCTCTGCAGCTGTGGTCACCCACATGTTGAGCACAGTGAGGACCAAATGCTGCATGTCTCTCTTTGGATGATGACCCTTGCAGGTTTGGATCATGGGTTCAGAGAGTGGGACTCAGCCCCTCTGATTTGGCAATGAGAACCCAGCCCCATTCCCAGGGTGAAGCTTCCTTTTACTTCTGTTGGAGGCAGGGCCAAGAACTACATTTTCACTTCCGACTGCTGGTCGTGAAGTCATGCATAATGTCACTAGAGGTTTCAGCTCAGATTCAAAGGTTAAATGGAAGGTCTATCCTTGCTTAAACCACAAAATAAAATTGCTAGTCCTTGCTGAGTACTTAAGAAAGAATGGCTTGTCATAAATACTCCAACCCCTTTAGCCGCAAAATTCCTAGGATTGCCAAGAAAAGCTGTGATACAGTGAAATAGTGGTAGCAAGTTACTGGTAAATAAAGCAACCACTTTAAATAAAGCAACCACTTTTACAGTGATTTCTCATAGGCTCCAACAACTATATGTGTTTGAATCATTAAATACATTACATACTTCTTCAATCTCTCCTATACTGCACTTTTTCCTCACCCCTCACCACTCCTAGTTGTAATATAGGCTATAGATTTTATTTTATGCTTATGGAACTCCTTTCTGTTTTTTTTCCCAAGAAAAGAGTAGCATTTTTAAAAATTATATTATTCAGATAGCTTTATTTATAATTTCAATAAAAAGTTCTCCATAGAGTTCATTCATGTTTGTAGTATCTTTATAGATTTTATAGAGATGCTACTGTATGAGCATACCCATGAAGTGAAGGTATGTTCTTCTTTACCAGGTAGGTCTAATGTTGATTAAAAAATATTTCACTAAGAAGCTTTAGAAAAAAAAAATCTTTCATACAGAAATAATCTTTAATACAGAAATAATCCATCAGAAACCATTTTAATTAGCAATGCAAATTATAATGAATTTCAGATGGTAGAGTCTGTTAAGTTACAGAAAAATGTGGCTGCAAGATTAACAAGACAATGAAAACTGCCAATTGTTTTGTGACAGGACTGTTTGTGTTTACACATGTGAAACAGAGCGAAAGCACCTATACTTGAGAGCAGATAGCAATCAAAATAAATCCTATGATTTCTTTTTTAAAGCATGGAAATCATAGCTTCAGATGTCAGAAGTGTTAATGTGATATGCCATTCCAGCACTTGTGGCACTATAAAGATACTTTTTACACTTACTAAACTGAATCTTGATATATTGGAACATGGTTATCTATTTTTTTTTTCTTCAGAGTGCACCACAGTTAAATAAAACATAGCATTTATTGGAAGATTAGCTTGCAAACTCTGGCATTTTCATGTGTTTAAGGAAGCATGGAAATACACATTTCTTAGCTTCTATATTGTATTCACATTTTTATTTAAAGCCTTTTGGAAGGAATTTAAATGCTATATCTAGGTATCATAAATAAAAATACTTTCTCAAGACATAGTCATAAAAATACTAAATCTGTGAACAAGAGAGATGATTGTAAGAGGAAACATATTTAATATATTTTAAGTTACTTTTATAAATTTTTATTCCAACCCCAAGTAAAAGTTTACTTTTGAAGTGCTGTCGCTACTTTGAGCTTCAAGGATGTTTGTCAGATTCTCACTGTGCTTTCAGAAGTGCTTTTTAATGTTTGTTAATAAAATGTAAAGGAAAAACTTCTTCAGACAAATACTGCCCTTGGAAGAGAGAAATTATTAAATCAAACAGCAGATTTCTGCACACTGCGGGGTCCTGACACCAATTAAATTAGGCTTTGTTGGTTTTCCATAAATTTCTTGTTTGGAGATCAAGCTCTGTATGATATGTATAGTTATGAGATACTCTTCTTTACATACCTGTTTTCTGAACTCTATATGTCTTTTCTCAAAACAGAATGTGTCCCTGCTCTGCTTTTCTCTTCTCTGGAGGCTGGGAGCACAGTTACCTGAAACATTTTGATATTTAGGTCTTTACTCTAGAGGTCCAAAGGGAGATGTGAGACCTCCTTCTGAGAGTTATCCTGAGCAGGATGTGCCAAAAATGCCAAACACTTCGAGGAGAGGCTAAGAGAACACTAGGCAAGGTCACAGAGTAGACCTTCAACCAATCCTTATGAGGAGTACTAAGGCATCTGTGCAGAATTAGAAGTAAGCACAGCTTTTGCAAGCAATGTTTTGGCAGAATATCAGGACTACTCTCAGGATTAGCATCACTGAGCTTTTGTGACTGAGGTGGGCTGCTGCAAACCCGCTATCACAAATAACCATCCTTCCACTAGCCCTGGAGTCCCCAGTGTTTGTCACAGAGGTTACTGGGTAGCTCTGCAACTGTTCCCAAATTCCTTCTGTTATTTCTTTTCACAGAAGTGCACCAAGAAGTAGAATCCTTTACTTTGTAAATTTATCACCAGAAACTGCCTCCAAATATTTACCATAAAGCTGTAGTATACAAAGATCTTGAATAATTTAGTTCTAGCTTGACTGGAACACATAAGGTTGTATTTAGAGCTCAAAAATATATAAAGATGACTTGTGGATGGTTAATATCATGCAGGAAAAGATGTCTGGCAACTTCTGAGCCAGATGTGTGATGCACATTGTTCTTGAAAGGGGTCATCTAAAACATAGCGAAGTTGTTGAGATAAAATTTCATTTGCCTGTGGGCAACTTTTAAAATTTGTTCTCTTGTGCATGTCATGTTGTTTTGAAAGTCAAATACATATCAAAAGCATGGTTGTACCTTCAACAAGCAAAAGTGCTAATTTCATACTACAGGGGGAACCCAGTGAGAGTTTTCAGCATCTGTAGCAACACCCAGTCTCTACAGAGCTGAAAGCTTTATGGAAATTCTCTCTCGAAACCTGGTTTTCAGAGAGGCTTGTTTTTGTACATCTCAAGACTTTTGTCTGAGAGAGGAAGTAACCTATATTGGAAGAATTTTTTTGCCTATTCCTAGATCCTAAACCCAGGAGAAAGTAGAAACTCTGGAGTTCGCAAATCACCAGGGTTTTAGACTAGACTCGGTCCGTCTAGCCCATGGTTTTACAGATCTCATTTTCTGCATGGAAATTTGATTTAAAATGTAATTCCTTCAGAACCTTACAGTAATAGAACAATAAATGGCTGTTTGTTTATGGGCAGCCATGCTCAGTGAAATACAGAACTAGGAGGGGAGCTAGGAGGAATCCCTCTCATGCTTAAGAGACTCTGCGTTTCTGATATATTGTGTGTGATGCAGGTGGGAGAGACGGAGTGGACCTCAAGGGATTTATTTATCCTTCAGAATACAGTGTAATTCCTTTAGCAGCAGTGGAGCCTGTTTCGTGGAGGAAGGAGTTGACTTCTTTTGTAATTAAAAGGTCTGGTTTATTACTAAAATATAAGGGTGGACTGAAGAATAACAAATGTCCCCCAATGACAACAGAAATAAGTCTAAAGAGGTAATGCATCATTTGAAGACTTGCCTGTGCCTTGTGTATAGACTTGCTTCTATAGACTCAAATGTTGTATGTTTTGAAGATGACATAAAACCTAGAGTGTCCTGTTAGCATCCTGTTACTCTGACAGAAGGGATGCCCCCTTCTAACTACGGCTGTTTCTGATAATTTTCTTCACTGTTGGACATTGAGGCAGATAGAGCCCTGGGATGAATGTTCTATTAGTCTTTTGTTTTCCAGTCATTGAGGCAGGTAACTGACAGGATAAAAACATTTTCCAGGAGTTTATCTTTCCAACTTTTTTTCTTAATTCCTTTAACCAGTGCTGTAAGTGTGTCAGCTACAAACTTGATAGGCTGGAGAGGCCTCTATTGTATGATGAAATGGTATTTGCAAGTCTTAAGTGGTGCTTGACATAGTGGTAAGAACAGTTTATCTTTGACTTCTGCTATGAGAAATGGTCCTTGTTATATGAGTGACTATACAAACAGGCTAACATGGTTTTGTCAAGCTGCAGAAAGATGTTATTTTTTCCTTTCTAGATTGCTATCTGCTTTTAAATTATCAATTTAATGAGAGACTGTTAGCAACAAACCTTGACAGGGTATTAAACATTCACAACCACCTAGATTTACGGTTTAAATAAAGTGACTATGTCACTCAAAAAAGCCCCTTAGTTTAGAAAAGCAAGTTTTTCACTAGCTTTCGTGAAACACGGTGTTGTTAATAAAATGCCTTCAGTCTGCAATGTAGTTGTTTAGGCCGAAGACTAAGAGAGAGATAGCTCTCTAAATTTACTTTCTAGATGGATGGATGATTTTTCTTTAAAAGACAGCACTGAAATGGTCACTGTGTGAGGAAAAAAGAAGTAGCAAAACACAGCCCCCTTTCTGAAGGATTATCTGCCCAGGTCAAAATACAAACAATGCAAAAGTGCAAGGGCTTTGTTATGCATGAGGCCTATTGGCCATTTTAGACCAGTCCTCTGTGTCACCTAAAGCGAGTTGATGACAGATGGTGAGAGTGTCCTTGCAAATTTTTCACCTTAAAGTGACAGGCAATGTGGAAATGTCCTGTGATCAGAGGAGATTCTCCAAATACCCCTTGGTAATCAACACAAAAGGGAATAATTCTTAATTTGGAGCCTGAAGCAGTTTTAAAGATTTGCCTTTAAGTATTAAGACGTTATACAGTTTTGCAAGAAGTATAAACAATGGATGAATACAAGGTTTTTTTAATAACCAACTTTTAGTGAAGGAAGACAGTTTATAAGATAATCCTACAATGGAAGTAAAACCCTTTAAAAAACCGCGAGAAAATAAAGCAATTAATCAAAAGGAAACCTGGAACATTTTATAATCTACATCCAGGGAATATATTCCAGTCCCCTTTGCCACCTTAACAATTTTTGATCTAGCATTTTTATATTCTCTTAGCTGTTTCCAAAGGACAGTATTCTTCAAAATCTTCAAATTCAACTTTTCTTTTCAAATGGAAAACATCATCTGTGAATCGAGGGACAAACATGGTTCCACCTAACTCATGCTTGACATCAGTAGGAATACCTGATGGACAAGTTTCAGTCCTTTACAAGCCTTGCAGCTGCTGAGGGCTAGAGCCACCATACAGTAGAGGCTGAAGCAGAAAATCAGCCTCTAGGGAATAAAAAAATTCAGGTTACCTCTCCACCCACAGGCAAGATCCCTGTGTCTCCCTCTAGACCCTTTTTTTGTATGGTAGTATCCTTGTTCTTCCTCTGGTCTCATCCATATCCTTACAAAACCAACATTTTTTGAGAAGCGCAAGTATTTGGTGGGACCTGTGGGGGGACACTGAGAAAGGTCGAGTAGCACCATGTCATGAGAAACTCAGATGTGAAAAAAAAAGCAACTACCCTCTGTGGTAAACTGGACAAAAGAGGGTGAAACTGGGCAGTGGAGAGGGCTGGGCTGAGGGCTGAGTGACTGGGTAACATTGTCCCTATCTCCAGAGAGTGCTTTGCCTAAAGCAGGAATGGCTATGACAGGCTCATATGGGTATAACTCTGGCTGGCAATATAGGCAATAGGCATTGAAAGACTGTGCTGGTAAAGATCAAGGTACAGGTACATGGTATTTCATGCTTTTCTTTGACCTTGGGCTCAGACTCAAGCATAGCTCCTTTTGGAGACTGATGCTGTGTGTTCTTTTTCTTTGACTTGCATCTTCTTCAGGCACCCCTAGTTGTGTTTGGGCAAAGACTTTGAGGATTTTTTTGCACAGAGCTTCTAGTGGTGTCCTAGGTTACAATGTAAAGATGTGCCCAAAGGTATGTATTCAATCACCATCTCCATGCACTGTTGAAACCAGGAAGGGCAGTGTTTTTCTTGTCTCCTCCCCCAGACTATCTCCTGTTAATGGGCCATCAATGCCTTGCCCCGTGACTCATAGATAACTCCCTCTGGGAGCCATTTCTGTTTAATGGGCAATCAAAGACCCACCACATGACTGATAAAATGACGTCATCCCATTGTGAGATACTCCACCCAGGGGGAGGAGCCAAGCATTCCCACCTTGATATAATCTGGGATTTCAGATGGAACAGCAGTGCTTATCCACTGGTTTCCAGTGGACAAGGACCACTAGACCTTTTCTACAGGATCACCACTCCAGCAAGATCACTTCATCTGGACTAGTACCACTACCCTAACGAGCAGGGTGTCAGGTTGTATTCTGACTCTGTCAGAGGTTTTGTTTTTTTGTTTGTTTGTGTTTTTTGTACTATTGCATGTACTTTACCTTTTTCTATTAAATTGCATTTCTGACTTGGAGTTTCACTGGTTTTTGCTTTCAAACTAGCACAAGTGGAAATTGTCATAATGATTGTATTGTGTGACTCCAGTTTAAATTTTAGGCTTTGTATAATGCTATAAGTTTTAATTTTGCTTTGCTTTGTACTTAAGCTATAATAATTATTGGTATAAAGGTGGTCTAAGAAAAGCTAGAGCTGAGCTGAGCATGAGCTGAGAGCTTTTGATGCTCTGTTGATGTTTGAACTGACTGGATCTCATATATTCAAGTATTTCTTACCATTTTTGGAGATTAAGTATCTTCCTTAAGCCAAATTCACTTATGTACTTTCTGGGTTTAGGCATTTGTTTAACTCCTTAAAACCATGTACCTATGCATAGATAAAGGCAGATTTCTAGTCTACAGATGTAGATAGTAGAGATTCAGTAGGAAATAAATCCTGGGAATTTTGGGTAACATATTTGATCAGGTTCTATATACAGAAATGTTATTTGTTCAGAAATACATTATGTGAAAGAATACTGCTTATTTAATTAATTTATTTATTTGTTGGAGGGAAAAAATTTAGTTTTGACTTCTTTTTTTCTAGCCTATATTTAAATGAGAAAGTTTGTTGTCATTTCTTCATTGTCAGCATCAGGTACTGTAATTTGCTCATGTAATAGATTGTGGCCTAAAGATATACTGCCAACCTTCAGAGTGATTTCATAACAAAAGAATCAATAACTCATTATTTTTGGACTCCAAATAGTTTGCATGTTGCTTTGGAGGTTTCATGACATTTAGGAGATTATTTGCAAATTAAAACATTCATTGGATCAATCCATTAAATTGTCAGTTAATCTTCTTAAATTACACTTGAAGTTCCATGTAAAAAGAATATTAATTTTCTTCCCTTCCTCCCCCTAAAAAATCCCATAGGGTAGAAGTTTGGACTAGTTACCTAACTGGATGATGTTGTTAGCTTCTGTGTAGTTGTTCTATTATATCTCTCTGTAGAGTACCAACAGCATATCAGTGGTAGGTATTAAAACTCATCTAAATCTATTGGTGTGACTATTAAAACACAGTGCTGCAAGTGGAGCCCCCTTGAATCATATTACTCCAGCTTCTGTTACACAAGAACGGGGCCTGAATTATCTTCTTCCTCCAAATTCTTTTTCAGGAGATAATGAAGAAAACAAGTTCATAAGTCACTGAGAGAAGAGATATGACTTTTGAGTTAAATTAGAGTTAAATATTTCTAAATGATTAAAATGTGCCTGTGCAAAGGCCACCTTGTCCAGCTCACCTTTCCTCCTCTCACTGTGTTCTGTGGGCTGCCTGCCTTGGAGGTTAGGGATCCAAATTTATGATGGGCCTGCAGTTAAGAGGTGACTAAAGCTCCTTTGTGTGCAACAAGACTGCTGTGCTTGTGCACATCTCCCGTAAAGCTACTTTTCCATTATGAGGCCCACCTCTTTTTCCCAGCATACATCTGCAGACATTCTTCCAGGGTGTTTGCTTCTTGGGCAGACTCATCTCCCTAGGCATGAGAATAGCAGCCAGTGAGCTGCCTCCATTTTTCTGGTTGCTGTATTACCCCTTAAGTTGGCAGCAGAGGAGATATTCTGTGTATTTGGGACCTCTCCCTGCTGCCCTGCTCCCTCTGCATCTTCCACTGAGTCCTTGCTCTGAAGATCGGGTGCTGTAGCATCCCCCTTGGTAGCACGCTTCCTGCCTTCTGCCCTTCCACAGAAGGGAGCAGGGAGATTTTCTCCTGATGAGATTACTTGGTTTATTAGTCTGCAGATTTTGTGATGGCACATAAACCCAGGGAATACAAACAGCTATATTTGCTCATGTTTCTGGGAAATAGCTGGGGAAATACACTGAGGAACGTGAGCTGGAAGGATTTTAGCCCAGATTTCCCTCTTTAACATATCATCACTGAGTTTTCACTGGCCTGAATTTCTATGTGAAGCAAAATTAGAACTAGTAACATCTTTTCTTGCAGAAGCCAGTTTAGGAGTCTGTACACAGCTTTACTCCTGCTACAGGTTTTCTGCCTGATTGAGCTGGAAAATCAAAAGAGCATCCTGGTTAGAATAACTGGAGTGAACCAGTGTTATTTGACTAGAAATTACACAATGCTTTTAGTCTGTACAGGATTGATCCACCACAAAAAAAATAATGACCCACATGTGCTGATGAATAATGACAAGTAACAAATAAGTCAGAAAACGTCCCAGTTACGCAAGGATTATTTAAACAGAATAAAAAACCTGCAGGTTCTTGGCATCTTTAGTAGGCTCTTTTGTCTTGGCTCCATATGCTTTGTGATTTATTTATGAATTTATTTTTCTAGAAACAGTCATCTCATCATGATATGTCAGAGACAAAATCATGGGCATGAGTACTTGTATGGCAAAAGACTTCATTTTTCTTGACTAACACACTCAGCCACTTTGATCTGTCAGAAAGTTTTTCAGGCACTTCAGTTTCAACACTTGCTGAGTTTTCTGTCAGTATGGCAAAGCTTGCTTTCTTTAAGCACTGAAACTGCTCAAATGCACTGTTATGTCCTAGATAACACCTGATCACCTATGTTAGAAATGTAAATTAGATTTAGTTCACAAGTAAAATATAATCAGTCACACAAAGACATTATAAATACAGGCTTCACTCACTGCCCTAATGCAAATAATTATGACATACAATAAGACAAGTGAGAGTTCTGGACAAAAGCTAAAATTTTGTCCTCCAAAGCCTGAGCGACTTGAAAAGACATAATTTTGCTACTCTTTGAATGTACCGTATTGAGTTAGTGTGCTGGGGTCTGTGTTCTGTGCTTACTCCACTATGTTTCCAGTATTACAAACTGCTGCATTCTTTTAAGAAGACTTTCTGTTTGAAATAATTTTTGGTGTATTCAGAGTTGGGAGAGTTGGAAGCATCTTTAAATGGGTTTGTGATAAGCACACAAGGGAATTCAAATATGAGTTCTTCTGCTAATATTATTTATTCTTTGTAGTGTGGCAGCACTGGTGATTCACTAATGTGCTAGCAGGTGTATAAACACAGAAATGAAGCATACCAAAGAATCTGTAACTCTCTCATTCCTCCCTTGCTGATTCCAATATGACTTGCTGAAATGACAGTTTGTTAGATGGAATCAATATCAAAAATGTTGTTTTTCCTAAATTGAAGGCCTGCAGTTTTTCTGGAGGTATTAAATATTTTATTTTCTCTATTTCAACTACGAATATGCTAATTTTTAAGGGAGCATGGCTCAAAATTAGATTCTTAAAACATAAGATTTGATGGTCTTGAATATTAACAAAGAGGTACTAATCCTCTGAACTGTCCTATGCTCATGACCTCCCTGAAGCTGCTGTGTTATGTGACAGGCATGAAAATGTGTGACACCAACTGACCAACACAAAGGCTGAAACATCAGCCCTTCAGTGTGGGCTGAAGTTTGGCAGTAAAGCTTTCAGGAAGCCTCAGTCTTTTATGGCCTGGGATCACAACAATGATTGTAAGCCGTTAAGTAGAGGCTTATTCTGGTACCTGCCCAGATAATTTCTTCCTTGTTTCTAGTCTTTCCTTCCACTGTCCTGCTCTAGAGGTAAAGGAAGAAAGGGAGCTAACCTGAGAACAGCTCTAACAAGCCTTTGTCATCATCTCTGCCAACTTAAAAGGGTGGAAAAATCTGATTTTTAACTCAAAAGTGATGTTGTTTTCATCTTTGCTTGCAGACTGAATGGCAGTGCAGGAGAAGGAAGAAGGTTCTAGGAAGAACAACAGAATAGTTTGGATTGGAAAGGACCTCTAAAGATCATCTGGTCCAGCCTCCCGCCATGTGTATCCACAACTTCTCTGGGCAACTCGTTCCAGTGCCTCAACACCGGAACATCATAGAAAATGCATTCTTATGTCTGATCTCACTTTAAAACCATTGCTCTCTGTCATGTCACTAGAAGCCTTGGTAAAATCTCTCTCCTTGTTTTTTTAAGACCGTTTATATATTGAAAAGTCACAGTAATTTCTTCTCGGAGTCTTTTCTTCTCCAGGCTGAACAGCCCTAACCGTCTCAGCCTCTCTTCACAGGAGAGGGGAAGGGTCTCTCTGGCCCTTCTAGTGGGTCTCCTATGGACCTGCTCCAACAGATCCATGTCTTTCTCATACTGGTTTCCCCCAGGGCTAGATGCAATACTCCGGATGAGGTGCCACCAGAGTGGAGTAGAAGGGCAGAATCCCTCTGCCTGCTGGCCATGCTTCTGTTGATGCACCCTGATTGTCTTTCTGGGATGCAAGTGCTGTTTTCCAGCTAATGTCCAGTTTTTAATTCACCAGGATCCCCAGTTCCTCAGCAAAACCCAGTAATTTCAAACCCTAGTATGCACTGATTGCCCCAGACTGGCTGCAGGACCTTGCAATTGACCTTGTTGAACTTTATGAGGTTTATATCAGGAAAACTCAGCCATCAATGAGCTGTGCTTGTTTGCCAATGTAGCTGAAGGGCTGAGTTCATTGTAGCCTACTGGGATTTCTCCTATTCCTTCTTTCCTTTAGTATTTCTCAGTGTCTATCAAAGCCTAGGTGATCTGAGTGGCAGGGTGGCAATGTAAGCAAATTTGTGCCTGATGCTCAAAGGATGTAAGCAGAAAAATGTTGCATGTATCTCCTTCCGCAGGAAGTGCAGAAAAAGAAGTTGCTTGGGCTGAACTCTCACTCACAACTAGCAACTTGTTTTTCAAATTGAAGTGAAGGATGTTTATTCCTAGAATTTCTTTTACCAGAGAAAATAACAGAATTATGTAATTATTGGAGAGAGAGGTGGGAAGAGTGACAGGATGCCTACCTTGAGAGTAGACCTTGATGCTTTGATTACCCTCAGATGACAGTATTTCCTTTCCTCCTGCTGCTCCTTTGCTGCTTGCTGCTGATACATCCAGGCAATAGGTTGCAGGATGCTACGGTATCCTGAAAGAAGTGTAGGCTTCCAAAAGCTAATTTGCTTTGAGTGCAGCATTGTGCAGGTGTTTCTTGTGTATTTTTGGTTCTGGAGCTAGTTTGCATAATGTGTACCATGATTTGGACATGCCTAGAATTATCAGCTTAGCATTTGTCAGAGGAAAGCTTTTTGGTTGCTTTTCTGCTGCTGCAGTTGTCTGGGGAGACGAGAGGGAAGGACTGAAGCAATGGTACCCTCTACTGATGTCTCCTCCTCTTGTTCCTGCTCACAGTAAGGCAGAAATCGTAAATTGAGAACAAGCTTCCTGATCAGTACATATCACTCTCATGAGGCTGTCTGGAAGTTTTTTTTTTTCAAAACTCTTATTTTTCCCCAAAATGCTAAAATTATGGGAAGAAGTTGTCTTCTGTTAAATAAACAAACAAACCAACAACAACAACAAAAAAGCCCACACAAAACAAAAAACCAAACAAGTTTAAAAAATTGACAAAGATCAACCAGTTTCAGCGTAAACTACCCCCTTCTTTCTTCACCCAATGGATGTTTGTGATAAATTGAATGCATCTTATCTGTAACTTGCTTACACAATGAGGTTGGTCTTTACCATCACATTGCTACTTTTCCTGGAAGGAGAAATAATGAACTTAGGTTTTACATCTTTTGCAGTTACAAGAAAACTTGCAACTAAGTCACGTTCTTCTCCCAGGATTCTCAAAGATTTTTCCATTTGATCGTTCTTACTCTTTTAAGAAGAATCTATTTGGCAATGTCTGCGCTTTTTTATCTATTTATTTAGTTGTTGCTCTGATGCTTTAATAATGCACATTGTACAACTGTGTTGGATGCATGATGGATGCCATCCCTACCTGCCTAGAAAGATAATGCTAAAATATCTTAGGGAGTATTTTCTTAAAGTGATGATACATGGAATTCCCATTAATGTTAATGTGACTTGGGGAGATCCACCCAGTGAGTGAAGACAAGGTTGAAGATATGATAGCTGTGTTAGGTCTTATATCTTTCATGGCAGGCAAGCAGACTTCTAAGTGGCAGACAGGTTTATTTGAATTTAACAGAAAGCCCTGCTAAAAAAATTCCAGTTCTGTATGATATGCAGATATATTGCCATTAAATTTTATGCCCAATTCTCACAGCTATAGCTGATCGTACTACAGAAGTAGGTTTCTATTAAATGCTTTCCACTATCCAGTTTCTGTAATTCCAGCAGAATGGCTGGAACTCAACAAAGGATTTTAATAATTGGCATAAGCGGAAAATGAGGAAAGATGAAATTCAAAACATATTCAAAAAATTATTCTTTCTGAAAGAAGCAATACGATGAATAAAACACCAAAGGCAGCATTGAAAAGGCCTTGAATATACCTTCCTTCCCTATTTTCTTATGCCAGCAGGAATTTAGTGTGAGCATGTATGCAGCTTGGCATATTGGCTGAGGTCCAATGTTTGCACTTGCAACATCTGGCACAGATTTTCTACAAGTGAAGGAACAGGTTTTGTCATTCTGTCGCCTACCGTCCATGAGCTTCATTACCAATAATGGGATTGTTTACATTGATCAGATCAAGGAAAACACACAGATTTGAGCAACTCTGGAAAATTTCACGGTTTATGACATTAAAAGGCTTGCCACTTTATCGTTGTTATTTCTTTTCCTGACATATTGTTGAACTCTTGGTCAGCATTCTGTCATGAATGGATGAAGCTTTTGACAGGTTCTAGGAGTTATTTTTAAAAGTCAATCAAGCCAAAATATTTTATATTAAGCTATTTTGTTTTATTTAGAAACCGTAAAAAAGGCTTCAATTTTGATGTTTGACACTAATCATAGAATCACAGAATAGTTTAAGGCAGAAATGACCTTTATGGGTAACATAGCCCAATCCCACTGAAATGAGCTGCCCTTCAAGTTAGAAAAGCCAAAACTATCTGTTAAAATGGTCTTTTAAAGTTGTTCTGGTAAAGAGGGCAGAAACTCTGGGACCTTGAGTGCATTCTTACAAAATATGACATTATGGGAAATGCTTCCAGAATTATGGCAGGTTAGATCAGCATTGAAAAAAAAAATCTGTCAATTGAGAAATATTTTGTCCTAACCATTCTTATATGTGATACATGTTGGATTCTGCTTGTCAAAGCTGTTGGAGAATTAAGATTTACTAATACAGAGTTCCAGGCCCTGAAATGGGATGCAATTGTGCTCTTGCAGACCTTGTTGTGAGGGCTGAAGGAATTCACTGAAGTCACGAGGATTCTGCAGCTATTCCTGCCTCAGTAGACAGAGCAGTCAGAGTGGGGGCTTGGGTGCCAGACTAAGAATGTCCACAGTGTTTGCTTATTAGCACTTGTCCTTGGCACAACTCAGGCTTCTGCCAAATAGCATTTCTGGAGATAAAAGCTACGTGTGTTTGAGAGAATAACACAAGTGAGGGCCTGGCCTCCATGGGCAGCTTGGATTATACCACATTGTTTTAGGGAGGAAGAAAGGGAATCTGGCCAGATGGCTGTGAGCCATTATGACATTTGCCTTTAGGGTTCCCTAGTCTGTTTTGTTTATCAGGGTAGACATCACCCATAAAGTCTCATATGTTTGTAGCAGTGGGATGCCTGTTAGTAACTAAGACAAAAATATCCTGATTCCTTTGAAGCTTTTACATGCATTGACCCAAATCACTCAATTTTTCAAGGACTTTGTAAAAAAAACATCCAACATATGAATTAAATCAATTTGATATCTCATCTCTCAAGTGTTCAACTGAGAGTCTGTCAGCTAATCCTGCTTGTCCTCTTTCCCAGGGCACCTTGGAGATGCACAGGAGCTTGCTCCAGGCTAAACTAATTATTCTAGTGATGGTGGCAGCTGCGTGATCCCAGCTGTCTTTTTTCTGGCCACATGATAGCAGTAGGGCTCCAAGAAAACGGGCTCTGTGTGTTAATTGGTAGTGGGGACCCACTCCTGACTGCACTTGTGCTATGAGTCAGCTCCTGAACACAGCAGTATGGTGCATGGGAGGTCCCAGCATAAGTTCTAGAAAGCACTGGGTCAGCTGCATGTAGGATTAGGTCTACCTACATTATGACTGTTGGTATTTGCAGAGAAAGAAGTGGTCCATTCAGCCAGAAAAACTGTGCACCATTGCTGTACAATATGACCTTGAATACTGAACAAGTCTCCTTTTGATCCTTTTGAGCTCATTAAGTCAAAAGCAAAATATAGAGTCATGGAATAGTTTGGGTTGGAAGGGACCTTTAAAGACCATCTAGTCTAACCCTTCAGGAGTGAGAAGGGATGTCCTTAGTTAGATCAAGTGGTTCAGAAACCCATCCAGTGAATGTTGCCAGGGATGAGAGATCTATCACGTCCCTGAACAGCCTGTGCCAGTGCTTTACCACCCTCATTGCGAAGGATTTCTTTCTTATATCTAGTCTTAATTGTCCCTCTTTTGGTTTAAAACCCTTACCCCTTGTCCTGTCACAACAGGCATTGCTAAAAAGTTTGTCTCCATCTCTCTTATAGGTCTCCTTCAGGTACTGAAAATCTGCTCTAAGGTCTCCCTAGAGTCTTCTCCAGACTGAGCAAGCAGAACTCTCTCAGCCCTCTCTCATGGGAGAGGTACTCTGGCCCTCTGATCATCTTCGTGTGCCTTCTCTGGACTCACTCTGACAGGTCCATGTCTTTCCTGTGCTGAGGACCCCAAAGCTGGATTCAGTACTCCAGCTGGGGTTTCATCAGAGTGGAGGGACAGAATCACCTGCCTCAACCTGCAGCCATGCCGCTTTTGATGTGGCCCAAAATTCTGTTGGTTTTCTGAGCTGCAACCACACATTGCATTTCGTGCCTTTCATCCATTAACACCCCCATGTCCTTCTCCACAGGGCTGCTCTCAATCTCTTCATCCTCCAGCTTGTATTGATACAGGGGGTTGCCCTGATCAAGGTGCTGGACCTTGCACTTGGCCTTGTTGAACTTCATGAGTCTACTAAGGGCCACTCCTAGAGCTTGTCCAGGTCCCTCTGGATGGATTCCTGTCCCTCAGGTGTGTTAACAACACAGCTCACCAGCTGTGCTCTGCAAACTTGCTGAGGGCAGACTTGATCCTTTTGTCTCTGTTATTGATGAAGACATTGAATGACATTGATCCTAATACAGACCCCTGAGGGACGGCACTTGTCACCTGGACACTGAGCCACTAACTGCTACATTCTGGATGCAATCATCCTACCAATTTCTCATCCACTAAACTCAACCCATGAAATCTATCCCTCTCCAATTTAGAGAGAAGGATATTGTGGGGACTCTGTCAAAGGCTGTACAGAAGTTCAGGTAAATGATAGCAGTAGCCCTTCCCGTGTTCACTGCTGTGGTCACTCCACAGTAAAATGTCTCAAGGCTGGTCAGGCAGGACTTGCCCTTGGTGAAGCCATGCTGTTTGTCTCAAATCACCTCATTGCTCTCCGTGTGCCATAGCACAACTTCTAGGAGAATATGTTCCATGATCTTTTCAGGCACAGAGGTGAGGCTGAAAGGTCAGTAGTTCCCAAGGTCCTCCTTCCTACCACTTTTAAAAATGGGTGCAATATTTCCCTTTTCCAGTCAAATGTTTGACACTAAGGTGTCTATGTATTTCAGTTTTTCCTGTACCACCCACCATTTGGACCAGATAAATGAAGATTTGGTCCTGGAATAGTTAATTCCTAATAATAAATTCCTAATTTAATAGATGTCTGAGCACCTAATTCCAAATGGATTCTTAGCTATTTCCTGACCCTATTGGTGCCCTAGGCACCTTGGCATGCTACTGCAGTCAGAGAATTCCTAGTGGCCTTCATTTCTGTTGCTTGGCATGATCCCTTTCAAGCAGTGCACCTGGAAATGTCAAACTAACTGATCAGTGCCAGAACCACAGCAAGATTCACAAACCATGGGTGTGTTTTTCAGATCTTCTTGGTAAGTTCTGATGTAACAAAATGTTTCAGGATGTCTTTATCAGTTTGGGTCACAAATGAAACCAGACGAACCATCTCAAATGCTCAACAGCCCGGTGCATGGAACACTCATTCAAATTACGCAGGCTCATTTTCTTCCATCACTTGCTTTGGAACACAGATTTGAAGCCACATCTTACCCTCCCACCAGAAAATCTTCTACCAAATCAGGAGTTCACCAGCTATCATAAAATAGCATGCTCTAAGATGAATCCCTCATCCCTTCTTGCTGGAGCTAATCTACTTAATAAAGAACACTTAAAATATTCATAGTAAATATTCAGATTCTATAGCTTAATGACAATGGCTGTTGCCTGGAAGACTGGGTTTCTAATCACTGCCCTAATGAATAAACATCTGAGATTTACAGATTGCGTACAATGGCAAACAGAAAGTACTCCTTTCAGACTAGGGTGCATTATCTGTGATTTAGCCACAAAATTATTACAGCTTCCTTCTGCTCCACAGGGATAAATTTTGACTGGAGAGACCCCTCTGTTTGGGATGAAATTAAACTTGCAGTGAAGAGACACCATAATGATAACATTCTGTACAAAAATAAAAAGATCCTAAGACACTTTCTTTAACCCAGTCTCAGTATTGTTGTAGCCTACAGGAAAGATCTTGAACTGAAATTGCAAAGTTAGACTGACAGTAGTGCTTTTGGATGATTGCTTCTATTCATCAGACTTCCAGGCCTTAGTGAAATCAGGATGAAGAGCGTTACATTGTTTTTTCTGTAGTGGAGGCTCAGAAAAAAAAATGTTGTCCTATTCATTTATTATCAAATCTGAACAGTTTGCTTTTGAAATGCTAAGTGTTACCCCAGTTGAACTCTCTGTTTTAGGCAGTAGCTGGTTCAGACTACCTTTCATGGGACTCCAAAATCAGTGCAGAGAATGAGAGATAGATGGGAAAATATGAATTAATCCAATAATTTAAACTTCATCTTCAAGTAATTATGCTAAAAAAAAAAAAAAGATTCTGATACAATGGACTCATTTATTTTCTCAAGATTCTGGTACATTGGACTTTTTCTTTTCTCCTACGACCCACTTAGAAATCCAGAAGTCATAAAGTTTTGCCTTGTCACAAGCTATAAGTTATGGTGGCACAGCAATATTTTTTACTGTCCAGATAAAAAAGGAAATTACTAACTCCATCCTTGCCTGGTGGTACAGTTAGCTGCCTGAGGTCTCAGTGGTTTCACTTCATTTAACATGAGAAAGTATAAAACTGACATATAAAAATTCCCTTGAGCGATCATTCATAATTGTAAAAAAACCCCCTTTTTGTGAGTTTTTTTGATCCATCCACACATTGATTTTTACGCAGAGAGCATTTCTTTCTTACAAACAAAAGGTTCTTTCACATTTGTTACATAGTTTTCCATTTTAGTTTTCCTTTGTTTTTACTTTGATACCATATTTCAAGTTATTTCTCTATGCCCATTTCCTTGCAGCTTCTAAGATGACTAAATGTTGAGATTTTGAGAACCAGCTGCCTTCTTCAGGTATTGCTGGAGTTTCTAACCTTGTTAATGAGGCTATCTTGATTTTTTTTTTTCAATAAAATCGTTTCAGTGTTTCAGCAAAATTACCATTGTTGTTATTTTATGTGTCTAGTCTCCCAAATTCGATGGGAGAGAAGACTACGTTTGGGAGAGCTTTTGAGAAGGAATTCTTGTAAATGGACACTATAGATTTCTATTTTGTAATTATCGAACACACAAACCAAGTGCACTTTGAATATTTAATTTCTGCAGATAGGCTATATTTATAGGAAATATTGATCATACCACGGTGGTTAGAGTTCATGTGTATAAGGCATTTGAAGTGATTGAAAAGATATTAAGGCAAATGGACAAATACTAATGATTTGTGTGAAACACTGAAGCCAGTATCAGTGTTTTCCATGTAGTCCTGAATGTGTCAGATCTGAGCGATGTCAGTGCCATGAAGGAGAATGGGGACATGCTTGTTGGAAAGAAAATGGATGGTTTTGCGGAGCCAAAACTCTTTTTCCTCCTAATTAGCTATCAGCTAATCTATACTAAGATTGCTGATCATTTTAGTAAAAGTAAAACAGTAATGAGAGTGACCCAATATCAAAGAACAGTTGTAAAAAACAAGTGTTCTTGCACATGGATTAGGTGGGAAAGTCAGTAAGAGAAGATTTGGTTTTCAAGATTTTCTGAGGAAGCTATAAATAAAAGCGTGTTCTAAAAAAAGCTCATTTAAAAAAAAACCGAAAAACAAGCCAAACACCCGAGAATAACTTACTTGTTTATAATGAGGAGTTAGACTGACCTACCCATAGCCTTCTCAGAAAAACTGTATATGCTCTTTGAAATTTGTGCCATTGCAGCAATGTGAAATCATCAAAATCTCTGCTTTTAAGTAGGAAAAAAATTCTCCCTTCATGGTTGTAAAGAAGAAGCTGGAAAATGGGATCCCAGAAGGCTTAAGATAGAAAAGTGAGTCATGAGACATAAAAAAGTTAAAAATATAATTCTATTGATTTTTATAGCAACCTCTTAGCTCTTTGATGTCTGCCTGAAAATCTATAAAGAGTTGTCACAGAGAGACCTTGCTGATGGCATCCAGTGCCTCTGAGCTCTTAAGTTTGGCAGGGAGAGCCTCTGCACTGAATGTCATGGTAGCAGGTTAGATCATCTCATCCTTTTCTATATCTGTATCTTCAATGGAAGAAAAAATTCATCTGCCCAGGACCTGAGAGAATGAATATAGCACATGTCACTGTTAACATTTAGGATATGATAGACTGTGTGTGTGTCTTTTTAATTTTCTAGGTTTTAAATGTTGATTACTCAGGCAGTCAGTGCAAGACAAAGGAACCTGCCAAAAATAATTCAACCTACCTGCACTAGACACCTGACTTAGACTGCGATGAATTACCCTTGAGAATTGGCCACCTTTCCTCGCTGGCTGTTACTGGAACAGGGACAGCTAGGTCAGGCAAGCTGTAGCTCTTTCAGGTGCTTCATGTCAGGTGAGAGCCCTAATTACAGGCCATTAGGCTTTATCCACCAGTAATCACCCTAAAAGGAAATTCCTCATGTGAACTCTGAAGCTATTGAAGCACAATGTAGTCACTTTGCTCTGTGAACTCAAGTCCCTCTGCCACCATATGGGACATTAAGGGTATCAAGGGTAAGTTTCCTTCCACAAGAACAAAACTGTACCTTTTTTCCCTATTGTGAAACAAAATATCATTTTCAATTGAAACCTTCCAGTAAATGCTAGATTTTCAGGCTGAAGTAGGAAGCTGACAGCCTGTAAGGTGAAAGTGGACTACACTGTAAGTAAGTGAAAGCAGAAGCTTACAAACTGATGCCAGGCAATCCAGGGGTGGGATGCCTGTCCACCTGCAGGCAACAAATACAAAAAAAAGGCTTACTAACACTGATTATCTGTTTTGGGTGTTTGAGTGGGTAGCTTGCAACAGGCAAGTGGGTAGCTTGCAAATTTTATCTAAGTTATATGACCATAATGTACATAACATCTGTACACACACTGTTGCAAGCATGACATGATATCCAGATATCATATTTATTGAAGTACTATGTATTGTCTCAGGAGGCTGCTTTGTTTCAGAGGATGATAAAAACTAAGGGTCTTACGAATGATTCCCATTAGGAGAAACAATTGACAATTAAGTGCATATAGTTATCAAGGACAATCAAACCTATATTTTCCTATAATGGCAGAAAGAGAAAAAAACTCTTTGCTGATAGCTTAAGACCCCATTCTCCCTGGGCCTGTTGTTTTGTTAAGCTTTATTTCAAGTGCTGGTTCTGCCTGTAACCTTGGCATTTCTAACCCAGTCATGAGAGTGCTGTGGGTGTGTGACACCTTGTGACTCCTGATGCTATTTCTGTAGCAGTAACCAGAGCTCTCTGTTATGGGTGTAGGAAATATCTTTTGTGCCTGTGAGTCCTTAGCTCTTGCAGTGTCCACAAAGGTGGGAACTGGGTGAGTTCCACAGCTACTGGCTCTGGCACTCAAATAAATGTTTTCAGGTCTGCAATTTCACTGTCTTTATACATAAAAATACACATACTCAGTGTGTGCCTAAATTGAAATATTTGAGAAAATGCATCTTCAAAGTTTTTCCATGCACCTATATTCCCTCTCCATGGTAAAGACTAAGATTTTACTCCTGATGTATAAAATGAAAAAGTTTTCACTAAGTAACTTGTATCTTTACAATTGGAACATAGCTGCTAGGTTCTTCCTGTCAGCTACAGATTATGTGGCATAGCCTGACGGGCACTGGGCCCTGGGAGTCTGGGTCCTGCCTGTTTCATTAAGCAGTATGAGGCCGACTGTCAGCTATTAGCATGCAGAATATTAGAAACACCATATCTCTCAAAGAGGAAGAAAGGACTTCCATGCAGCTTTATCACTACAATCCATTCATCAGTTTATTGAACTGAAGCTGGGTAGGAGGTGCATGTGATGCCCCATGCTATTAAGAGTTTTATATTTTGATCTCAGATTATGCTGAAAGCTTTGTGCTAGCTCCTTTTTGGTTATTTATCTGAAGTTGTTCAAAAGTGAAAGTTATTTCTTCCAGAGCAGAGTGCAGTTTGTACTTACCACATTTCCCCAGAGACACCTATTTCATGGACCAGGGAGTTAGAGGTGGATAGAAATTCATCCTTCCATTTTGTTCAGTGTGCCATCAGAAGCATCCCCTGCCCTCCTGTGGTTCTCCTGCTGTTGGCTTTCAAATTTGAGCCTTGGCCACTTTGTATCTGGCCACAGTGCAGTGAAATCTGGCTACAGCAAAGATGAGGAATGATGCCAAGATATGGATTAGGCAGGTTCCACTTGATGACGGGCTGCTACGTGTGCTTTACAGAGGTCAGATGGTTTTATGATAAGTAAGGTTTACATCTGAGAATTAAATGAAATGTGCAATGGTGGAGATATACTTTGGTATATTTCCGTAAGCTTCAGTGCTATTCTCAACCCCTCCTCTCCAGCCCCTCCTCGATCTCTGTCCTTTGTAAACTATTGGCTGAAGATCCTAGAGCTCTTGAGAGATATTGGCAGAGGTTAAAGCTGCTTGAATGCCTGGTCAGATTTCTGTGTGGAAATCTGGATAGTTGGCAGAGGACATTTTTGTGGATATTCTCTTTGTTCACTCTGTTTAACGATTGAGAATGCAGTAGCACCATAAACGCATAGAGATCATTAAAAAATGTTTTTCTGCAGCATCAGAATTCAAATTTCTCATCTTCTACATCCATGGTTTACATCTGTGCTTCTCACCCTCTCTGTCTGGATGCTTGGACAGTGCTCTGTCTTCAAGAGATAGTAAATGCAATCATCACCATTCTTGAACTACAGTACATAGCTGACAGCTCTCTTCCAGCCCTTAGTTCACTAGAAAACATTACATTTACTCAGGAAGCTTAAAATGCAGACAGTTGGATCTTACATATACTACCAAATAGCATACACCTGGTTGTAGTGGATGACTTTTCATGTTTTGTTAAAAAATGCTTCAATGTCCTTTTCAATGCTGACTTAAAAGTGTTTTTATTTAAGACTGCCTTATTAGAAAAAAAGCAAAAGCCATTGATAAAACTGGACAGCTATCATGGGGCAGATCCTGGTGGATCATGCTGGTAGAATATAGATTCGACATTTCCTTCAGTTTCTTGAAATTTAAATGTTTACTTGTAAGTGGTGGAGCTATGAACCCTTGCTAAGGTTTTGACCAGTCTAAAAAGCTAAGCATTAGATAGTACTAGAAACTGAAAGTTTGCCAGGATACAGATCTTAGATTTGCTTTATTGATCAACGTTCTATAAACTGTATTTACTATGTCAACAAGTTTTCAATCTTATTTTTCTCATGTTGTTTTAATCCAAATAATTTTGAGAAGTGTATATTTAAGGATATACAGAATTTCTATATACATGGTTCCATAGTTGGGAAGCTGGATTTGCTAAATGTTTGTTAAAATCTGACATTTTTCTTAATAAGGATTGAGAATTCTGTAGCATTCCTGCACAGCGAACATAGAGCTTGAGCAAGGAACTGTCTGAAAACCTCATACAGAAGTGGGTGAAACTGGAATCTTTCAAAATAGAGGCCTCCAAAAATTTTCCCAAGATGTCTGGCAGGAACACTGTAATGAAAATAATCAGATTTGGCATTTGTGATGTCTTACCTTTGTGAGGTACCGAGAAGAGACACTGAAACACATATTTTCCAAAGCAAAGAATGCATCCACAGAAAGGCTTTTTAGAAGAAAGCTTCCTTTCATCTTTATTTTGAAACTCATTATTTTCCAGGATATGATATTTCATGACAAGTAGCTGAGATGCTGTGATAATATGACGACAGTAGTCCAATGTTCTGGAAAACTAGCAAAAGCAAAGATGCAAAATTTTAAACCAAATTACTAAGCAGATTTCCACATTTTTGTTCTACAATATTGACACTAAGTTTTATCAAAAGGATAAAAAGAAGGTTCATGCTGTCAAGGTATAGGCTAAAGAGATTGGAGTTTCCCACCAATGGGTATGTTTGGAAACTAAGCTACTAACCTTTAAAAAAGCCTATATTGAGCTATTTAGAGGAACAATACTTATTTCACTTCTATTTCGGTGTTCATGTCAGGAAATCAGGGTAAAATTAATATTGGAGTTTAGACTGTCCGTAAGGTGAATGAGTCAGGTGATAGAGGCCTTTACCATCAGTCTTCTTTTTCTCCACATACTTAAAGATGACAACCATAACGAGATGTTCCATCACCTTTCCAGGGATGGAGGTGAGGCTGACTGGCCTCTAGTTTCTTGGATCCTTCTTCTTCCCCTTTGTGAAGATTGCAGTGATACTCGCTTTCCTTCAGTCCTCAGGTACCTGTCCAGTTCTCCATGACTTTTCAAAGATGATGGAGAGTGGCATAACAGCATCTGCCAGCTCCCTCAGCACCTAGTGGCTGCACCCCCTTAGAGACCATAGATCTGTGGGTATCAGGCTTGCCTAAATGATCTCTAGCCTGATCCTCCTCAACAAAGAGAGGAGACAAGACTTTCTCTCTTTCCTTCAGCACCTGGGATTCCTGAGGGCTGGCCTTCTGAAGCAAAGAAACCATTCAGTAACTCCATGTTTTCTGTATCCTTCATCACTAGGGCACCCACCTCATTCAGCAATGAAACCTGCATTTCCCTAGTCTTCCTTTTGTCACTGATGTACTCCAAGAACTCCTTCTTGTTCTCCTTGACATTCCTTGCCAGATTTACTTCCAAGTGGACCCTAGCCTTCCTTGTCAAATCCCTGCATAATCTGACAATGTTCCTACATTCCTCCAATAATTTCTATATTCTGCAAACTTCTGTCTTCCATTTGAGTTTGGCCAGAAGTTTCTTACTCACCCATGCAGGTCTTCTTGCTTGATCTCTTACTCATAGGGATGCACTGATCTTGAGTTCGGAGAGAGTGACACTTGAATATTAATGAGTTTTCTTGGAGCCTTCTAGAGCCCTAACCTGTGGTGTTCCTCTAAGAAAGGAGGTCTTCAAGGTCCTTGGAGAGGCCATAGCTAGCTCTCCTGATGTCCAGAGTTGTAATGGTTCTTACTGCCCTATTCTATGCAATATTCTGAGCTCTGCCATCCTATGGGTACTGCAGTCAAGGCTCTCCCCAGATTTCACATCCCCAACCAGTCCTTCTTTGCTAGTACAATGTCCAGCCCACACTTCTCTCAGTGGATCCTCAACTACCTGAGTCTAAATTTTTCATCAGTGCTTTGCAGGAACCTTCTGGACTGCATGTGCTGAGCTGTGTTTCTGCTCTCCATCAAACATCAAGGTGGTTGAAGTTCCCCATGAGAAGCAGGGCCTATGAATGGGATCCATCCACCTCATTTCTAGATTCAAATATTCGGGTTCAACTAGATAAGAAAATAATTAGATTTGCCCATATTTAGTATAAGAATTTCTGTGCAATTTTATGTACCTTGGCCTTCATCAGATTTTTTATCTATGTAAATGTCTTGTCTAAAGATTTGCCTGTTTCAAAGCAAGCCAGAGTAAATCACTGCAAGGATGTCGCTGTAACAATTTCCCACTAAGCCCACAAATTAAAAATATGTTTAAGAAGAAAAGTAACCTGAACATGGGTTTCTCTGCAAAAGGATTTTTTATTACTCCTAATGTCCAAAAGCAGTACTTCACATTATGAACTAATGGCCTGTGAAATGTCATTTAAAAATAAAAGATGTGTTTGAGTCAGAGGAATAACATCTTTGACTGTCTTACGGTTTTTTTCCCCACTGTTTTGAAAGTAATTTATTTTTTCTTCTACTTTTTTTTTTTTAGAAAAATACTTGATCTCAGGCTAAAAAAGGACATACTTAATTACAGGCCATAGCTTTTTTGTTTCAATTTGCGCAATTTTGACAACAGTGCTTTAAATGCAGGGACACTAGCACAGCTTAATTGAAATTCTGATGATGTTTTTTGCACTAATTGATACCCATGTTGGCAGACTGAGCTCAGCGACCCAGGAATGAATGGACAGGAAGAATGAGACTATCAGCTTAGCCTTGCAGGTGGTCTTTCCTGATCAAGATTAAAGAACATTGGCAGGGCACCACAGGAGAGCTAGCACTGCTGATACCCTATGCTATTCTCATTTTGTATTTAAGCACAGGATTTTAGTGTTCAGGCTGAGATTTTCAGTCTGACTCCATTTGCAGTAGTAATAATAATAATATCGAAAAAAGACCAAGAAATTACTTGATCATACTGTGTAAGGAGGTTGGCAAGGAGAAAATGCCAGGTACAAAAGAGGCTTTTAATCTTGTAGAAAAAGAGATAGGTGAGAACTAATGATTTGTCTTGGATTTAGCATGAACTCAGATTAGTGTGAGATACAGATTAATAATGGGGTAGAAGTAGGGTGTTAATAAGCCCTGGAACAAACTTCCAAGGATGTGCTAAATTCCATGTCCTTCAAAGTCTAGCACAGGGTCTTGTCTCAGCACAAATAAAACTGCCATGGCATCACATGGCCTACCATATACACAAGAGCAGACTAGACAGTTCTGGCCCTTAAAGACTATTAATCCTGTTAATTCTTACTTTTTACATAGCATATTAATCGAAGAATTTAAGAAAGCAGATCAGTAGCATTATTACCACTGTACAGACATAGGGATTGTATCTCAGAGAGGTTAAATCACTTCTTATAAGATGTTCAAGAAGCCAATGCATAAAAAGTAATGGCAAAGAAAATAATATAAAACCTGTTTGTCACATTGGGCTTTATCAACTGGTCACGGTGATCTTTGGGAAAAAACCTCACCGATACAGTTAATTCCATTTTATATTTAAAAACAAAGTAGAGGAATAATATTTGGTAAATGAAAACAAAAAATGACAGAACATTAGATTTGACTAATATAATGATGTCTTCTCTCAGTGTCTCTAGAATGCATATAGGACTCTTTTAAGTTAGTAGGTGAAAAAATACAGCCTAAACCCTATTTCAGTTATTTTAGAAGTCTCCCTATAGAAAAGTATTTTTGAATGCAATCTTATCCCATTTGGCAAATGTTTGCACAAGGAACTTCTATTTATTTTTTAAAATTTATTTTTTAAATTAAAGAGTATAACAATAAATGGCCTAGGGTTAGGGCAGTGACTGCAGCAGTTTTCCTTGATAGGGAGAGGCTTTGTTGAAACTGTGGGGCTGAAAAAGTTGACAGGGCACTTAATCTGGCTTCGTGAAAATTGAAAATGAGATGGCCTATTGGCCTGAGATGTGCATTTGGTTTTTATGGAGCTGTACCAAGTCAGATCTTCTATAAATGGCTTTAGTACATGTGTGCTAGACTATTTCTTGTTGCTTTTCATTTCATAAGGTAGAACAAGTGCTATTATAAACTCCAACCCAAAATCTGCTAAATTTCTATTGGTGACAGACTATGCAAGAATGACTGTAAACAGAAGGGGACAAGATAATAAAAAAAATACATAAGCATTTTGAAATGTTGCAATATTGTTTATATTGAATTTGATATCTCTATTGCACAGCAGAGTCAACTGCCAAGAATTTGTGCGTGACAGGCTGTGCCAACATTTGTATTCAGATGTTCCAAATCTTGGGAGGAGAAGGAAAAAAGATCTTTTAAATTAATAGATAGTACAGTCCTTCCTCCATCACACACTGAAACATTCTCTAGAAATAAATGTGATCAGCTAGCTGCTCTGAATGCGCTATCACATTCATCACTGCTGTTTATTAATATTATATTTCTAGGGCAATAAATCCGGGTTATTGTTAGAATGAACTAAGTTCGTATGAACTAAGGTTCATTGACCTAGAATGAAGTTCAAGAAAAAGCTCTTTCCCTAAGACTGGGCATCTTGCACACATGTAGGCAGAGGCACATTTTCACGAAGATGCGTTGGTATAAATCTAAATTTAAATCTCTCTACTATACCTCCTGATCGTAGATAACTGCATACTTTTTGAAAACAATTAAATCACATTGTTATCAATTGTCTGCAGCTTGAAGAGCTTTCAGTGGCATGGCACTTTCAGAGCTGAGCAAAGACTACTTATGCTTAGATTGCTTTTTCTGGTTGTTGGTAATGTTCGCAATGGAGGGTTTATTTTGTTCCTGGCCCCGCACAGATCAGCAGAAGCGTGAGTTTAAGACACACTTAGAAGTGCCACTGGCAGAGGAAACTGGGAGCTGGAATCCTACCCATAGGATCTATGGCAGGCAGAGTGAAATGAGAGCTTGTAGTCCTACTGTGGCTGTGTTTGAGTGATCAGATCCTTCACCTGAGGGGCTGGACAGCTGGATATTTCCCCATGATATAAAACAGGCAATGAGAGGAAAAAGGAAGTTCTAGCAGAATATAGTCAGGATTTAGGCAGTCTCTTGAGCATCCTATTTTGTAGTCTGTATGCTACAGGTAAGCTTATCAGGTAGGGCAATAACAATATGACTAAGTCACGTGATTTAGACTGGATCTTATTAGAGTAGATGCAATCTAGGTTTTGTGTTTAAGAGATGCTGAAGATGCTGCTGGTTTTTTGGGGGTTTTTTTTGGGTTTTTTTTGGGGGTTTTTTTGGGTTTTTTTTGGGTGGGTACTGTTTTTATTTAAATTTAGAAGGTGCAAGAACATGCAAATGCAGCACCACAATCATATCGTCATTTTGATTCAAAAGTCAATGGCCCTCAGAGAACCATGCAGCTGCTCATTCATCATCAGGATGGCGATAAGGAATGTAAAGTGTGCTGGCGGGTCATTACACATGCTGAGCCTGATTCTCTTCTCATGTACACTGTTAACACACAGGAGTAGCAGCACTGAAATCAGCACTGTTATGCTGGTACATGTGAAGGAAGAGTCAGGCTCTCCATGTGTCAAACTCGCATCATCTCTGTCTGGGAAGGAGAGCCATCTAAAATGCTTTGGAGGCTAAATTAATCTAAAATGCTCAGCTGAACCAGCACTTAAAAATTTATATTTTCTTGTATTCTTTGAAGCACTTAGTCAGTTAAATAATTTTAAATACATTATTACAGAGGCAGTCACTGTCACTGCCAGAGCCAATATGTTCCTTTAGAATGTCCATTTCATGAATCTTGTTTTGAGCATTTTCCATAGTAACTCAACCATTTTAATTTGCTTTTGACCATGGCACAGCAAGTTTGTAGCCTTTCTAAATTCCCACGAAAAAGGCATGACAAACCTTTGGGGTTTTTTTGTTTCTTTCTTAAATATACAAAAAAAATTTTTGCTCTTCTAGCTGAAGATGTGTTTATCAATGTGCAAAATGTCTTTCTTATTTTGAATGTTGAGACAGAGGTTAAAAAAACTAACACTATAATCCTACAAACAACAACAAAAAATTGATCAGCAAAGTTAATACATATCTTCATGTACTATTTCCCCTGCCAAGAAAACTCACAACAACAATTTTTCTACAGATCACCCCCAATAGTCTTTTCTCAGTTTTGATTTTCAAGTCAAATAACTAAGACTTGATTTGTATTCTAATTCTGTATATGCAGTCTTTCCTATCCTTCTGAAGACATGCTGGTATTCAACCATTCCCTTTTTACAGATGGTGAAATTGAGAGGCTATAGTTTTTTAAATATTGTGATACCTAGACTTGAAAAGCTTCTTTTTCCACAGAAAAGAAAACAAATGCCCAAAAAATTATTATAGAACTGAAAGAAGGCCCATAGTTTGTGTGGAGGATGGAGGAGTTTTCCATATATGAATTTTTCAGTGGGCATTTCTTGAGAATGTTACAGTTTTTTTGAGACACAATTTCTCATTGCATGAACTGCAAATAGGCATCAAGAAAAGAGGTATTTATGATACCAGTGAAGAAAATGGTAGTTTCTTCTCACATCTTAAGTGGACTAAAAAGTTTTGGGTACATTTTATAGTAAGTTAGGCATTTTCTGTGATTTATTTTATGATCATTTTTTAAACCAAGAAAAAAAGTTTGTAGAAAGCCCCTGATTATGGAAGAGACTGAAAACAGTCAGGAGTTTTTCTGTGTACATTTTCTTTGTGAATCATGCTTTTCATACATTTACAATGTCCAGGTTTACCTGCTAAAAATGGTCCTGGTGTGGAAGTCACTTTTCTGTCTCACCAACAAACTTTCTTTCAGACTTGCAAGGTAACTCCTACAATCACTCATGAGGAATTCTGCCCAGGTTGGTGGGCAGAAGAATATTGATCTGAAGACATCCTCACATGCCTGACTGGTGTTATTACATAGTAATAGTTTGGTTAAGGCTTCCCTTCAACAGTTGCAGCCTTGTCTAGGGTCATGGTTGTACCACCTGCTCTGGCCCCTGAGAATTGGAGACAGCCAAAGCCCAGTTGCTGCTGGAGTTATCTTCTTCCTTGAATGCTGTTCAATATAGATGCTGGAGTATTTTACCATGGCATGGTCTTTGATATTTTTCTTGGTATGCATATTATGATTGTTTGATATTCTGTACTATTTATACTCCATATTATGAAAAATGTTTCTGCTTGTGAAAGTTTTGCTAGATTTTAAGTACGTGGGTTGAAGTTTTCCCAAATGGGTATTTGCTTCAGCTGATTTCCTTCCTTTTTATTTTGTCTTTCTCTTGAAGTTCCTTTCAAAAATGTTCTGGTTATTTTCAGTAAGCAGGTTTGAAAAGCAGCAGAAATACCCTTTTAACCCAAAACAGGAAAACAAAGGAATTTTCTGGTACTTTTCCCTTTGAAGAGCTCAAGCGTCCCTCTGCTTTGGAGCAAGGCATTTAGTAGAAAAGGAGCTTTCTGTGCTCTGTTTTGTGGCTGTGTCTCCTGCCAGTCTTGTGTTTGGCCAATTTTTGTGCCTTTGGAAAATTCAGTTTACATGCTCACACGAAGTCGGCAGGGACACTTGGATTTCATCAGCAAGGTCATGAACGAGGAGATGGAGGCTCCTTCCATGGAGTTTACTCCCAGTTAGAGCTTTTATTGCCATTGCATGGCGGCGTGGGCTGGTAGAAGGAATGAGCACCTCTCCTAGGGAGACAGCCTGAGAGAGTTGGGGTTGTTCAGCCTAGAGAAGAGAAGGCTCCAGGGAGACCTCATTGCAGCCTTTTAGTCCAGAGAGGGAATTTGTAAATAAGAGAAAATTACTTTTTACATGGGCAGCAACTGAAAGGACAAGCAGAAATGGTTCTAAGCTGTAATAGGACAGATTTAGTTTAGATGCTAGGAAGAAATTCTTTATTATGAGGGTGGTGAGGCACCTTCAGGATTGCTTGTTTGACTACTAATGCCAAAGCTAATGCTTTTTGTTTGTTTGGGTTAATAATTTTTTGTTTGTTTGTTTTGGAGCTCTGCATGTGAGCAACAATATTTAGTTATTTGTCTTCTCTGGCCCATTTTAGAATCACTTAATAAGATGAAGAAAAAAATTCCAGTATATTACTTTTTGACATTCTTTTTTTATTTTTCCCCAAAGAATTTCAAATTTATCCTGAAGTAGTTTCAGAGAATACAGCTTATCTTGCTTGGAAATGAAAATATTTAGAAGAGATCCTTCCCATTCTGCTACTGATATTTCATCTAATTGAGATACCGAGATTCATTCAGCAGCTAAAAAGCATTGGAATAAGTTCTTCTAGTGTTCTGCTTCTTTTTAGTTTAATTTTTCTGAGATTGTTGTCTGATTTATGCTAAATAAGTAAAGAAGTATTATGTTTTAAAAGTTGGGATCCAAACTTTTGCCTCTTAGAGCAGTGTAAATCCACTGCACTCTGCCCTTGGGTCATTGCACTACTTACAGAAAAATGAAGTCAGAAAGAAAAAGGTAGTTATTCATGAATATTTTGTGACTTGTGTATCGATGTTCAATATTTGTGTGTGTGTACAAACACATATATATATACTATACATGTATATGTGTATGCATAAGGACTCTTCAGTAAAATAGTGATTTACCTTTTACTAAGTAGTACTATCAGTCTAAAGAATTTCTTTGATTGTGACCTTTAATATAATTTTTTTCAATTTACTGTTTAGCAGTTGACTTTAAAATATTTCAAATAGAGCTATTTAATATAGCCCATTACAATTTTCCAGGCTCATCATAATCTATTTTTCCAACAGGGTCACCTTTAACATGTGATGGCATGAATGTATTTTATTAACATATATTCTTTTTATAAGGATGTCTGATTGAAAGCTGCAATTTTTTTACCCATAAGATTTTAAAAAAGAATCACACACAACTTTGAAAAATTCAAAAATGGGTTATTCTTGGATAAAAGTATATTCTCTTCTGCCAGTCTTCTTCTGTCTTGAATAATATTTTGTAATCTTCTACTGACAACTGACTCTGAGAGATGTCTAATCTGTCCTTAGACATGGCATACAGCTGCAGTTTGCTATAATATCTGTTTCTGCTGCAAAAGACATTTATAATACTTTCTACATAATTTAAATATACCGTGTAGTTTTCTCATTTTGGGAAGAAAAAAAAAAAAGGCAATTCAGAGCTCCACTGCTGGGGGCTGTCTGTTAATCTTCTTCCATTGTTTTATTTACATAGATTTATGAAATCCCAACAGAATTATATTTGTTTGTGTGTAGCGCTGCTACTTTGATATAAAGAGGAAGTAGTGGCTCTGCCCCTCATACCCAAATTCATCAAAATATTTATTCAATATCAGGCTAATTTGTTTAATCATTTAGACAACAATAAGAGTATAGAAAGCTGATCAACAGGACTTTTGTTTCGACCAAACTCTTAAAATATAGATTTTTTTTTTATCTGGAAGGAGGTTTATTTCTGGTCTGCTCTGACAGAAGGGTGAATAGGTTTCTATCTCTTAGTCTAATTAATACCTTTAATCTTTTTTAATGGTTAAACAGTCTCCCTTTAGTTGCAAGGCAGAGAAGAGATAAAGGCACACAAGGCTGGAGGTTAATCCCTGTATTTTATTTCTTAATTTCTGCTATAGGGATTCCCTTTTCATCATTTCTGTTTACTTTTAAGCACTCTTCAGATGCTGGCAGAAAGAGACAACAAAAGTTTGATTAGGGCTATCACTCAAGATTAGGCAGACATTAAACTTTTTGGAATTCAAAAAGAAATAATTGTTAGCTGAACCAACAGGCTGATCTGCTTCTATATCCACTGTTTTATTATAATGGTTGAGAAGGAAGCAAAAAAATAATACTTTCATGTGGTCTGTTTTGTTCAGCTAGTGCTCTCTGCCTTGTGTTGTTCCAGAATAGATTCTATGAGAAATGTTGTAGCACAAATAATTATGAATAAAAATTATTAGGTGGCTGGCTTTGGAAAATTCTCTATGCATTTTCATTGGTTTCTACCAGTGTTAGGCTACTTCTTCATGGACAAAATCTAATGCCAATGTTATGTTAACTTAAGTATGAAATTAAAAAGGCATGGAACTTTAATGGCATATCATCTAATATGCTTTCACCGTAAGTAGAAGGTGAGATTTTCATTTGAGTAATTTTTGAGGTATTCTGGGAAAAAGAAATCTCATGTTGGTAGAATGGTGGTAATTAGTGGTCTGGGTGAAGTTTTTGCCTCGTTATTTCTGAAAAAACCCAAAGAAAACCAAAACGAAGCCAAGCTATTTTCTCTGGATAGACTACACAATGTTGGAAATGAATGAATTGTTCCTTAAAGGTCGTAAGGACTTATTTCAGAAAGAGTTTGATGATAAAAATCACCTTTTCTTGACTTTTCCATTCCTTTTTAATGTTTTTAAGTGAACTGTAGATGTTGGAGTATTGTGCAAATAAGATTAGAAGCTTTGATGTCACCCTTCCAAAGAGATTATAAGATTTAGGATTTGGGCTCAGACATGTACATGTCCTCAAAAAGAGACTTCAAACAAAATTGGATTTGTTGTTTTTATTTTCCTTTGTATACAAAGAAATACTCTTTCATTAAGTAATGCTTGAACACCAGAAAAGCTTGAATAAATGCCTTTTCATTTGCCCCGTAACTGATAATGACTGTGTTACATACAGAAATACTTTAAGGGAAAACACAAATCCCAAGACCGCCTGCTCGAGATATAAAAGTTAGAGAAGAGCAGATAGTGCCTGTATTTTTTTTTATGAGTGTTTCTTTTGCTTTGGAAAGTTACAGCAACTTTATAAAGAGTCATGTTTTTTTGTACACAACATACTTGTTCGGAGCCGGTTTACAACAGAAGTTGGCAACAAGTGCCAATATTGGCACAATATCTGCAATATGAGTTTTCTGCACTGCGGGTGCAGCCCGGCTCAGCCCCGCTCTCGCCTGTGGTGCCCATGTTCTCCCCACATGCCCAACAGCTGCAAGATTGCAGCAGGAGAGCTTCTCCCTGCTCGCCTCCCTCCCTCCTCCTCCCAGGAAAGAGCCCTTCCAGGGGTGCAATGATTTCTGGTGGTGATCCTTTGGGAGGCTGACACGACATTGCTCCCATCTGGGTAGCAACCACACAGAATAGTTGGCAGATTAACAGAGGTGGATGGAAAGAGGGAATTTTGAGTTTTCCTCATCATTTGCTACATGTTGCATAGATAAAATAGGCAGACATATTTAGTATTTTTGTTGGCAGTACATCGGCGAAACAATATTTGAAAAGAAGGGTGGTATCCTTAGGTTGATATTTTAGAAAAAGTATGCACATTCTGAGGCACATATGTCGCATTTAAGAAATATCTCTGACTGGTTTATATTATGGGGATTAATAAACTAAATACTGGATTTAAAGGTCAGGATTTTATCTGAATGTTCTATAATGTATGAGGTACTTCTACAAGAGGTTTATAAAGTTGCTATACTTTGGACCCCTTAGCTGCTTAAAATTTAAGTACATGCATAATTGTTTCCCTGAAATGCATGTACTTTTTCAAATCTGGTGTGAATAAACCCTTGATTGTCAATTATTGCAACTCATATGATTCACTGTGAAGTAGAAAACAGCAAGAATTATAAAACGTTCAGGTTTTTTCCTCTGTTTTATACTATTGATTTTGGCTCTGCTCTAAATTATTCAAGCTGAATAGCAGTTGGGCCAATGGATAGTATTATAAAATAGAAATAGGAAAGTGGGGTTTCATTTCGCTTTACTCCAATTTTTTGAAGAAGTAGCTTTTTGGCAGAAAAGAAAAACACGTCCAAACAGCCCAAGAGTCTAGTTCTGGGTTACCCCAGATTTGTGGACTGAAGAATTCCTAAATTACTAATTTAAAACAAATTGTGTAGTAGCTATGCTAATATCACAGACACTGAATGCTCTGGGGCTACTGAGTCTGGGACTACCTGGTCTGCAAGGGACTTTGGGGGCCAGGTTTTCCCAGGAGACTCCTCCTTGGGCCATGGAAATCAGGAGGATGAAGTTTGTGTCTTTGATAGGGTCTCAGGTAGCTTTGTTGCTGCCTGTTGAATTTTGAACTTCGACAAGGCCTGAAATGCCATTCAAATGTAATGGGTTTGGGAATTTTTCTAATGTGCTCTCTTTGGAACATTCTATACCACAGTTTGTGGTGAAAAAAGGTCATAAAGCCTGTTAATTTGTAAGCATTGTGTTTACCCCTGCAAGAAGCACCTAATTTATTATTGGGGCAGATAGGCAGTCTAATAATAAAAATAATTAGCATTAAATATCCTTTAATAAAGGATTTGAAAGTGATGAGCATATTACCTTTATAGACTAGCTCATTAGACATGAATATATGTTGAAAATCCATTATAATTTAGTGCTTTACATGAGTATCTTTTTCAAAGAGGAATGAGGCAATGACTCTTTTCTTACATTGGTCTCATCTCATTATCAGGAAGATATTGGCAAATACAGAGAAGAGTCTTGCGATAACTTCTAACTCAATCACATCCTCAGAAGTGCCTTTCCATATGTGTTACTTAAGAATGATTTTTTTCGTATTTCAAAAACATACCTGGTCCCCGCCTCTCTAGGCTGAATCATGCTTGGGAATTTTTGATTTCTGCAACCTTTTCTTTGAATAAAGATTTCTCATTTTTACCTTCACAACCTTAATAGAAATAAATTAAAAATTGAAAAGGGAACAGGAGAAATAGTCTCTATCATGGTAATAGGTGGAAAACCTAAAAATGTATAATACGATACTGGTCTGGAATATTCAGAGGGTCAGGACTTCACAAGAAATTATTTAGTGCATTAGAATTAAGTCTAATGGCCTAAAATATAGTCTGAATATATGTAAGGCTTCCTGACTGGTAAGTCTATTAGTCTTTGGAATAGTAACAAGAGAAGTGCTAGAAGACAATGACTTGGTAATTAAATTTTACACTGGAAAATTTGTTACAGGAAATGATTCTTCCTTGCTTTGTGAATAAACCAGCTTACTTTATAAGACTTCTGAATCTACAGAATATCCATTCACAAGATAATTTCTTTTGCAGTAAAGGAAATTTCTTTTCTCCAGAAAGCTGTAGAACAATTGCTGTCTCTCTTTTGGTGATAGTCTTGGGATCACAGGCATCCCATGAGTTGCCACAACGTTATCATTAGTATTTGTTAGTCTCTGTAAGTTAGCTGTCAATTGTACAAAAAGACCTAACAAATATAGACTTAACAAATATCACCTATTGTCACTTTATTAGGGCAGTGAATTCACAACCAATTCTGATCTTAACTTGTAAGCTAAAATTCAAACCTGCTTAGTAGATATGAGGGAAAGAAAGGGCAACTATAGAAATTTATTTTGATTGAAACAAACGTGAACCCCCTCAATAAAAAGAAGGCAGCTAGAGCAAAATTCCCATTCAGAAACATGCATCCAGTATTTTCCTATCTTCTTTATCTACAGGGTATTTTAAAAATGAATTAGATACTGAAGCAATTAAGCGATAGTGCAGTATTTTTTGAACTACTCATCAAGTAATCCCAGTCTTAAACAGATAATTGTCAATAACACAATAAACATTTATAGCCTATGTATGCCCCTTATGAGAAGTGCTTTCCTGTTGTTATGTGTGCTTTCCAGGGAAAGTGCACTTTGCCCAAATCCTATTGTATAAATTGTCCTTTACTACAGATGCTTTATGCATAAAAATAAACACCTGAATTCTATCCGTAAGGCCCTTTGGAGTTTTGATGCACCATTTTTATATTTTACTCATAGAAATTAATTTCTGTTTTCCCCATAGCTCCTACTTGAAAGCTAGGAACACTGTGATCCTGCTTCACTTTTTTGAAGTATTTATTCTGAAAAATAGCTTTTGGTAAGATACCTCTGAGTGACACTGTTGTGCTCCCTCTGAGTCAAATTCTCTCAGATAAATCTCATTGTCAATTTTGTTATTGTGAAAGGCTCATGTTTTTGACTGCATTTATGTGCTTGCTATGGAATGTGAACAAGAATGTACAGGGATAAAGTTTTATTAAAGAAAAAATATTGAATCTACAGAGTTTGATAAATGTGAAGGAGTACATGCTTTTTTAGGAATAGAATATTATGAATTTTAAGGATTTTCTTTCATCTTATGGCACCAATAAGATTTTACAATAAGAAAGGACTTTCTCTTGAAGTCAATAGGCCACACAATTACTTTTTCACCATTGTTTTCATCTCTGTATTCATTTCTGAAGAAAATTTGTTTCATTTGAGTATCCACTGATGTGTGTAAGGAAGGTCGCAAAGCCAGCTGTAGTCATGAGTCATTACAGAGGCAGAAGCAGCTATGTCTGGTCAATACCAGAACTTCTGCCATCCATTTGTTCTTCCACCTCCCATTCACACCATTTGTCCAATATACATATTCAAAATGTCTCACACAAAGAGATGCTTTCTTGGAAAGCTAATGCTTTGCATTTTCAGAGTTCCTGCATTATCTCTTAAAATAACAAATGTGTTTTTTTCTAGTGTTCTGAACTCAAAAAAATTCCCCAGTGTATAAATTCTGAATGAAAGTGCAGATCTTACAGCTACAGACAACTCATTAACAATCTTAAACAGAATTTCTGTCCCTAAAAATCTTTCTTACTTTAGCCCACGACACCCTCCACGGAAGGCTGCTGCTGCCAGAAAGGCCAAGGCTGGACGTCTGACTCTTTATGGAGGTCAGAAAATACCTTGTCCAAGTTCACAGATATATAGAAACTGTCAGCATGAGATTTGAGAACTGAACAGATGTGTCAGGAAAACAGGCAGAATGGTCTCCTCTTGCACGATCATAACCTGAGCAACTCTGGGCATCACAGTCCACTCAGTGTAATGAGTGCAGATGACACGAACAGAGAGAATCAACCCAGGATGGAGGTGTGACATTTCTGACTGGCTGTCGGACCACCTCTGTGACAAGGCCTGACACAGCCCATGTGAGCGACAATAAAGCATGGCCATGTTCAGTCAAACCCACACTGAAAGGAGAAAGAATGGCCATTATAATTGTCTCTGTCTCCCAGCAAAGCTTATGCAAAGGCTTTTGTGTGTCACTGATGAGACTACCTTTGCAAATTTATGTGTTTACTAAATTAACCACAGAATGTGTAATTTATTTCTTTTACTGTTTCTTCATTAAACCACAGTGTTGAACTGAACTATATTTGCTGTAGAACTTGTTGAGTAATTTATTTTCAAATGTAAGGAATGCATCTCTGCTTCATATTTTAAATGGTTTAAGCCTTTTACAGCCAACTGCAGTTGATTAGGAACACTGTTTGAAAGTTCTAATTTAAAATGGAACTAAATGTGCTGCAAATTTAAAAGTTTTGCTACATTTAAAAAAAATAAAATATTTCTTCAAAATTGGTAAGTTTCTTTAGCCAGGGCTTTTGTGAATATACAAACCTCAAGAAAGATGAAGGCTCAGGTTTCATTTACATGTCATGTTTGTAGAAAGACAAACTCTGTATCACCATCAGTCTAGCCCCAAAGTGTTCTCATTAGTTTTACTAGGGAGACAGACCTCATGTTGGAAGGAAATCACATCTCTCCCATTGTGGGGCGGAACAGAGACGGAGGTTTTTCCTAAGACCTGACAGCTCTGCAGCTGCGGCTATACCTGTCAAACATCTGTCTAGGACAACCTCTTAAGGCTGTGGGAAACTATCAGCTTCATAAGGTGATGGGTCTCCTGAGGTGCCCCAAAATGGAAGGAGACACTGTGCTGCATTTTCTCTTTCAGCAGCACATATTAAGTCCTGGCAGCTGCCTGCTGCTGTGGCTACGGGAGCTCATCCTTGTGTAGACACACTTAACACAGGTAGAGCTCTTTCCCAAACGTTTTGTTGGTGGAGTAGTCATGATAATTCTGATTCATAAAAAACTGATCATTAAGGTGGCAAATATTTGAGCTTCATGAGTAGGATAGAAACTAGAAGCTGAAACTGTGGCAGGGGAAGCTGGGACAGGACAAATGAGCAGAGGCCACATATGCATCCAGAGGAAACATGCTCCTGTGTCCTCTTCTTGGGTCAAGCAACAAGCTGACCTTTGTGGTTTTGTTTTTTTTGAGGAAAAAAAAGTAAAAATCAACACAAACCACCAATAACAAAAATGTATTTCCATGAAAACTTCATCATCGGAGATGTTGCTTTTTCATCCACAATACCTCTGAACAGATTATCAGTAGATTTTCATTTTTAGCTAATAATTCACAGTTCTGGAGCAAGTCATTTTTTAACAGGTGAACATTGCTCAGGAGCAACTTTGCAAAAATGAAGCACTTGAAGAGCTCACAATTTTCCACTTTCTCCAAGACTGTTGATAAAGGCCTTCTTTCCCTGTGAGAAAATATTTCTCTTTGAAATACTTCAACCTTGTTTTTAATTCACAGCATTGTTACTGGATTGCCATATGGCCTTGGGCACGTTCCTGAACATTTTCTGTATCTTGGTCTTTCTATTTAGCAAAATGCTTACACAGCACAGTGCACACATTCTAACACTTCAGAAAACAGGCAAACCAGCCAGGGCCGTACTTCTGTTTGAGTAAGTACTTTCAGGGAGCATCAGCAGAACTGCTGATTATCATCCTTCTGCTTGAAGCGAGAGATTGAGATGTGCTTTCTGATTCTCCTCAATCAGTACAATACACTCTTCAGGTCTCTACTTTGGATCAAAAGGGAGATAAACAGAGAGAAAGTGAGAGATGGGTGCTCTCTAATTTGATGCTTAATTCCCTAACATTTTAAGTGGATATTATCTCTTCTTGGAACAAGTGTCCCCCATTTGGGCAGATGACCACCTTCTGGAGCCACTGTCTTGATGCCTGTGAATATATTCTGAAACCATTATTGAGTACCGACCAAGGGGATTCTCAGTGAGCTAAGAGAGGAGAACTCAATGTTAGGCAGGAAGGTGAGAGAGAGTTTTCAGAAAACACAGCTGTGGGGGGAATTCTGAGTGGAGAGAAAGCAACATTGTCTACTCTTTGAGGCAGTAAATACAGCAAACGCAGCCACAAATATTGTGTAAGTCGTGTCTGGCACTTGGGGAGAGTAAAAGGAGGAAAATGATGATTTTGGAAAGATCTCTGTACAGGACCCAGCTCCACCCTGGAATCAGAGGATACTTTTAGCAGCTGGCTAGTTGTGACAGCGTTGGCTACCTGCCAGCTGTGCTGTGATCCAAGCTTTCATCAACTTACAGCGCAGTGTATAATAAGTTTTGACTTGCAAGAAGTAAAAGAAGAAAGCTCAATGAGATCTGCAGAACAAACAAGACATCATTAACTTCAGCCTTGCTCTTTCATACTGATCATCTCTACCACCCCTCTTCTTCCCTTTGGGCCAAATTGTAATATTTACCACTGTCCAAAGTAAGTCTTGAGGTGATATAGCACAGTATTTAGATTGTACTTGGAAAAATATCTGACCATATGTTACTTCTGCACTCTTTCCAGTGTTCCTTGGATGGACGGCAAAGGGAAAATAACAGTATTTTAGTTTATAAAGTTTGTGATGAATGAACATCTTGCAGTGTTTATGTCAGTCTTCCTAAAACTTGTAATGAAACACACAGAACTGCACATTCTTTATCATTCCTCCTCTGTTCATAGGACAGGTTGAAGCATAATTATTTTTTTTAAATGGCCTGTAGTACCAGTTCCCAATATTAAAATGAGTTACTTTAGGTGGTGGTGACTCATATGCATATCAAGTAGCAAGTGCTAAGTGGGACAGGCTCGCAGTGAGCACCGCTCCCTCACTGGGAGGGCTGGGAAGAGGAGGCTCAGAGGAAGCGCTTAGGGGTGATTTCTGACACAAAACAATGTGTAACCAAATTCATCTTTTATTTCAAAATATAAATTCAATATAAAGATGCAGTAGCATCTGCTGTACTTTCTGGTTCTATGTGTCGAAGAGCCTTTGATGAAAACAACATGCACTCTTTGTTGAAACTATAAACAAAAATCTGCCAACTTCTTTTAGACAGGAATGTTATACTGATTATGAATTAATTAAAAAAATTTTATTCCAATGTGCCATGGGAAAATGTGTTCCTTTTGTGGCCACAGGATAGTTTGTGGTTTTTAAATAATTAGGTATGTTTCTTGCTTAGTTAAAAATTTTTAGGATTGTTTAAAGACACAGTTATTCAAGGCTGAAAATAAAATGCTTCCTTTCATTCCTATTAAATTTCGACTTTGGAATTTCATTAGAGAGACATGTTCGAAAAATAGAACCAATTTTGATGTAAGAATGTAGGTGTGGGTAAAACCTCTGGATATTAATCATGCACTTTTACTTCCTTTTTCTTAATAACTCTATGATAAGAATAAAGCCAGTTTTGAAAAAACAAGTGTGACATACTGCTTTGAGAAACAAAGTAACCGTGTCTAATGATAGAAGGTAATGACTATATTTTTAAACTGTAACTTGACATATTTGTCTTTGTATACTATTCATTTTAGCACTGTTTCCAGAATGCATTAAATATTTAATATGACAATGCCCACATGATATTTATATGTAAAGATTTAGATCTAGTAATCCAAATATACATAAAGCTGTTATCAAGAACTGCAGCTTTCTAATTTATTTACATACATGTACACCTATAGGTACAAACAGGCAAATTTTTTTTATATGGAGAGATAACTCTCAGATGTACAAATCAGCAAAATATTCCATATTATTGTTACAAAAAAAGAATTTAAGAGTCAACTGTTGTAAGGAATATAGTGTCTCTAATAAAAACCCCATATTTTTGTTAGAACTGAACTGAGTCTGCTGAAATGAAATGGTTGGGCTGTAAGAAATTAATCTAAGCAGTGAGGTAAAATTTGCAGGTATTTACTTCTTTCATTACTTCTCCACCTTTTTTTAATGTACGGATCACAAAAGATGAAGATTATTAAAACAGGAAAACCTCACAAAGTTTGCCCATAAAGAAAACTCTCAGGAGGACAGCTGTCTCAATCTTGCTTATTTTAAGAAGCTTTTGTTGATGGTTTTAGAAGAATTTGCAGAGGGGACTTAATACTGCTGTAGTCCTTTCAACAGGAACCACACCTTTAGCGATAGAGATTTATATTCAGCATGTCAAGGGCCTTCAAAATGTGTGAAATGAATCATTGCCTGCAGTGCCCAATCTCTATGGTACATTTTGGCTGCACTTTGTACCCCGAGTTCTTCTGCCTCAGCAGCCCAGAGGAAGACAGCTTCACATGGGGACAACTTGTGGAGAGAAGAGCCAAGGACCAAAATGTGTCTGGAGCCTATAGCTTCTTGCTACTTCAGGCTACGAAGTGGTTTGTGAAACTGTGAATAAAGACACAACTGTGCTCTATTAAAGCTCCTCATGTTCACTAGTGGTTTATTTAAACTGTACATCCTCAGAGTACTTTCTAATTTGTAAGTCCCAGTACACGTTAGAGCGAGACCCAGGAATGAACAGGTCATCTTGCTGTCCTTCCCCAGATCCCGGTTTCCATGGCAAGAAACACAGACACAAGGGCCAGAAGGAAGCCATGTCATATTTCTAATTATGATCCTTAACCAAGGCCAGTCAATGGATCATGCCTGGGAGTTGTGGAGAGGAGTATGTCTACCTTAGGAACATGTATCCAAAACTACAGTTGGAATATCTATGAGCACCAATCTTTCTGGTGGGCTGTGATGAGAGACAAAAAAGTCTTTGATGCTATGTAAGCACAGTTCAGCAAGAACTAAATAATTCCTGAGTTCCCAACACTGGCTTTAACACAAGTGCAAAACACAGCTCCATAATGGCTGCTATGAAGAAAATAAACTCTACCCCAGCCAAAACCAGCACACATTAGTTAAGTATATTCTGCTGCCTAAGGTAGCACTGGTTAATATTTTAGCTATCCTTAATGACTTCTCATAGTGGCTTCTCAACCTTGAATGACAGGGAGAGTACCGAACAGGTTTTGGTAAAAGCTTCTTCTCTCTCTGCGCTTCAGTTTCTTAACAGATAAAATGAGGGAACCTATATTCTCAACCCACCCTTTAAAATGTGTGGGTTCAAGGAACAGGCAAGCTATTAGTACTGGAAAGTTGGCTGAAGGTCTCCCATTCATCATCACTCATGTCCTCATCCCTCTTTCATCAAGTAGCACTCATCGCTCTCACTTGACAGGAGTCAGCCTCTTTTATTGTTTATCTTTCCATCTACAAGCATTTAAAAAGTAGTAAATATTGAAATGATACACAGTGTGTTAAAATATGTGATGCATGTTGCATACCTAATGAGGGCTCACTTGCGGCACCTAGCAGAAGAGGAAAGGTGAGGAGACAGATAGGACTGGCATGGTTTTAACTTGAGGAGGGTGCTCCAGTACTACAGGAATGAGAATTGGGTGAGCAGGCTGGTTGTGACTGGGTAAAAGGAATGGAGAAGTACTCACTGGAGGTGAAGGTACATGCAGAGTACTGCAATTCACTTTGTTCCATTGTGGATAGAAACGTATACTGTAAGAAGTCCAGCACTACACAAACATTTGGCACTTTGACACTATATAAATGTATAAGATCAGAATTAGTTGTTAGTGAAATGATAAGAAATTGAAAACATGACATTGGCCAAGAGGTGAAGGTGGCACTTATCTTGGTGTTTAAAATGCATAAATATGTTTTTATATGTTGTTATTATTCTCTTTTAAATGTGTCTGCCTCAGTAAGGACAGGTAGAAGACAGGTAGTTCCTAAATGCTACAAGCTAGTCTAAATCAAGTAATCGTGCAGTGGTCCTCAGGGATTAGTTAAAGTTCAGTCCCTTAGCAGACTAGTTAAAAATGAGTGTCTGTGTGTGTATAGAAATTTTACTTCTAAGATCATAAAGTGATTGTGGATTGTCTTTTATCATCAAGATATGAGGACAACCCTTTCCGATGCAAGTGACAAAAGATATTTTGCATTACTTCTTCCATCAAGAACAGATTCTTCTCCTTACATGGGTGATGCTCATCAGTACCCATTTTGTATTTAAGTAACAAGGAATTCAATGTTAACCTCTCTTGTTAAAGAGACAAAGAACAACCCAACATCTTAATTCTTCATCTGACTTATTCCTCAATGTGTTGAAAGGTTCAGTTCCATGCAGCTGCTTTAACAACTCTATTAACAGAGTTAAAATATCAGAAATAAAAATAGAAATCTGTTACATTTCTTATAAGAGAGAAGGTAGCAAAGGTGTGTGTCACACAGCGTGACAACAAGGCTGAGTTCAGAGTTGGGTTATTTTATTCATTTTATATTCATCTTGTGCAAAGGATATTTAAATACAATGCATCAGATGATAGGGTTTTTTCCTCTGAAGTTAGAGGAAGAATCACAACAAAAGAAATTCAGACTTTTTTTAGTATAATTAGCACAAAGGAATTAGTACTGATCTCCAGAAAGGGTATTTTTTCAGGTGCCTAAGCCCATCATTTAGTGCACATCCACAAACTGCTGGTCAAAAACCATATTTGGTTTTTTTTTTACAGACCCTGCTTACCCTATGGAGTAAGAGGAATTACCCATCTGAGTAGAGGTAGGTGCCTAAGCTCCCCTCCATCAGAGTCTTCTAGTTCTTGCCACCCCAAGTGAGCTCTTACTGCGCTGCTTTTCCCAAGCGGTTTAACTTGCCTTCAGCTCTAAATGGGAACAGGAGCTCCTACTTTGGGACTGAAGATTTCAGGGGATCACTAAGTGTTTTGACAATCTGAGCTTTTGGGTTTTTTTCCTGAGGATTTGGCATTGTCAAAAGGCTGTGAGGCTTTAAATCGCCCAGACAATTTTAAGAACGCTTCCGACACTACCTACCACGACGTGCGGCTTTGGTTTGCAAACACATCTGAGGTAAGGGACAGTGTGCATTTGAACAGCCCATTGAATTCAACAGGACTTTCATCAGGTTAATGTGTACCTGCTTGCTGACCAGATCTAGGCAAAGATATTCTACCAAGATTTTCTCTTCTTAAAAAAATGGCTGTACTACAGAACAGCACTGAGACATTTCCATTTTGTTTTTGTAGAAGTCCATTGTCATCCCCTCTGTTATTGTCCACAGCATGTTTTTTACTATCTTATTTTTTCCCTTTTTTACTACCTTATTTTTTCCCTTAATGTTTATAATTAATTTTGTTACCTGAATTAGTGAGGTAATAAGATTTAAAAAATAACTAGAATTAAATTGCAATGTTGTTCTGGGATGTTACTGCAGCAGTTGACTCAGTAAAAGGCTGGATTCCCCAGTGCCATTCTGGAATTTGTGTTAGAAGAGCATTTATAGCTATGCATAGGTGTTTGTCTGGAACCATATGAAATATGAAAGCACATAAAGAAATACACAGAAAAATACCTGATATAAGGACTAATTTGTAGATCCTCATCTTGCCATACTGTACCATTGTACTGAGTTTGTTACGATTTTGTAGCAGGAATGAGAAGAAAGAGCTATTTCTCATATCAGAGGATGTTCTTTTGGGTTTTTTTGATACATGGAATGCAAGTTGCAAAGCATTTTGCGCTAATGGAATCCAGCAATATTCTTTGTTTGTGCTAATAATTAGAAAGACATGATATTTAGCTCTGTTTAAAACTATTTTTCCTAAAGAATGACCAAATTTGTTGCTCCATCTTACACTGCAGCATTATTTTGTTTTGCACTTCCAGGATGGACACATACAGTGATACAGTCCAAAGGTAGAACTGGGCTTTGGTGGCATTATAGATATAAAACTGGATATCCTCAGCTTGCAGAATAGAATGTTTCTAGTGCTCATATGTCTGAATGGGTTTATTGAAAACATAAATAAAAGAAAGGTGAATCTCACCTTCAGTTTCTTCAGGACGGATAGGGTACAGAGCAGATATTTAATTTTATGAATTGAAATAGGGAGCCATGAATTTGTGCATGTTTATTTCAGATGACTAGATGAAGTTTTCATAAGTTGTGAAGAAAGAAAAAATTATTATAATTACCACTTGAGAAAAATTGTTTTTGTTTGTCTTTCATTATACGTTATTTGTTAGAAGTGCTATGATTGAAAACAGAGATTATTTTAGGATAGGCATCAATTTCCACATCTTTGGAAACTTTGATTGAGAAAGTTCAGGTTTATAAAATATACTGAGTTGGAAGAGACCTGTGAGGACCATGGTACACATTTATCTCCTGACTGCTGAGAGGGAAATGTCTCTGGGTGTCTTATGACGAATATTTTGGGTACACTCAAAGACAATTTTTGAACAAGGTGAGATTTTTGTCCAGCAATCTTGTCCAAAATGCAGGAGAATCCCTATCATTACAGCTCAGCTTCTGTTAAAGTTTTATTGCTGGTAAGCACGAATTTCTTGCACTGATTGGCTGTTACTGCAGAAGGTGCCCACCCAGAGAGAGGACGGTCACAGAAAGAGGGCTTTGAGTAGCAGGGCAGGAAACCCAGTTCTAACTCTACATGGTGAAGAGCATGATTAGTTAATTGGATTACACAGTACGTGAAGTTCTAGATGGAGAACTTTTTTGTACTAGATGGTTTGATCTGTAGGTGTAACCAGGTGAAATAATCAAAAGAATTTAAAGCACCAAAGCAAAACTTGGTTGAACACGCACAACTGAATGTTGTGTTTCTATTTCTGTCTCAGTCCCACAAACATCCTGCATTAAAATATAGAAGATCTCAGACTGGCAACTTATTTTAAGATAGACGGATGTGCTTCATCCAGGGAAATGTTATAAAGGAAGAGAGTTATTAAAAATAAATGCCCCCCTTTTTGCCATTGCTTCTTATTCCCGTCAAAGCTAAGGTTTAGTGCTTTGTTCAGGTGGAGTGTGAATGATGCTCTGAGGTGACTAGAGATGTCCCTCTGAGCAGCCCTGACAGCTTAGTCCTGGCTTCCTCTCTCTGTGCCTGTTGAAGCACATGACTCAAGGGACCAAGTCTTATGGGAATGGATAATTGTAGGCTTTGGCACAGAAGAAAATATGCAGACATAAAACACTCATCTTCTATATTTTTCCCATGGTGTTCACCTTGGAGTTTCATAAATGATGTTTTTAAAGAATCAGGCACTTGTAGTTGATGCAGGGCAGAAGCTTGGGCACACAGAGTTCCTGCCTTAGCAACAGAAAAAAGCCAACCTTAAAAAACTCCATGCTGAATCCTGCCGAAGGCGCTGAGGACTGAGGCAGCTGACAGAGAAATCTGATGAATTAGACATTGTGCAAATCTATTAGCGGACCATGAGATACCTAAGGACCCTGACAGTGAAGACTGCCCAAGTACTTCAGCTAAACAGATAGACACAATCCAGTAGTTTGAGGAGTCTGAAGAAAATTATTTCACAGTCTGTGAAACTCAAGAACATAGAGTTTTGTTGCAAATCAGGTCTGGCTTAATTTAATGAACTGGTATTAACAAGCACCACATTCTGCATCTTTCACTGTCTCTCAGCTGAGTAGTATTCATTAAAAAGAATATATGCAAATTTTAGCAACATAAACAGAATTTCAAATAAGGGATAACAAACACTCAAGAAAGCTTTCTGTTTTCCCTTCAGGATGAGTTGTCTGTTTACTACATCCTATCCTCTAGTTTGTCCTTTAAAATGCTGGCACTGCATCAATTATAAAGAAAAGGCCACAACCTCACCACTCCAGCAAGGGTAATGGGAAGAACTTTCCCAGCGTTATCCCATAAAATAGACCTTAGTGAGTGGATCAAATCACGTCTCCACTGGGGTCAGGAGGAGCTTTGCCTCAAGGGCAAGGCTGCCCTCTCTGAAGCCAAATCTCTTCTAATACATCAAGAACTCTTCACGGTAAAATAGAAGAGCAGATGCCATCTCCTTTCTGTGCGTCTCCAGGCAAAGTGTAAACCTCAGTGCACTCAGCAGTAAATTCCTTTAAACATTTACGTGAGCTAAAATTGCTACATCCACTGACATTTACTCAACGTGCAGCACTTCATCCAACCACAGCTGCACATATCGGATGGGCAGCACAGGTGGAGTGCCTGCTATATGCCCGAGTTTAGTCTTTTTTTCTCTGCTTCCTCTTTCTTTCCTTTTAATTTGGTCAGCTGAGCCTCATCTATTGTCTTTTCCACAGCCTGTGAGAGCTATTACAGCAATAGATCCCCTTTCTGATGAATGAATGACAGTTCCATTGCATTGCCCTTTTTTTGTTGGTTTGTTTGTTTGTGGTTGGGGTTTTTTGTTGTTTGTTTAATTTGGTGGGGTTTTTTTTGTATTTATTATTTAAGAGTTTATTATGCACCCATCCCCACAGCAGTTGGTAATCACAAACTGTTCCTGTCTTCGATAGCAAGAATAATAACTGAGGGAAACAAACCTACTATATCCCAAGTCCCGAGAAAACAAGATTTGTGGAGGATTTAATAGTAAAAAACAATGCCTGTGGGAGATGACACGCTTGCAGCTGTGGAGGCAGAAGTCCTCTGATGGCATGGCAGAAAAGCAGGAGCAACAACCTCAAAGCACATCGACTGTTGGCGAGCTGCCATAAATGAACTTGTAGTCATGGACCTTGAGGACAAAAGGGCTTACAGTTCTCATATGTTTTAGGCCCTGGTCCAAATGAGCTCTGACCCCTTCCTGCATTGAGGGAAGTCAGCAGCATTATTCTGAGACCACAAGCCGAATGCATGCTTAGAAGTGCAAAATGGAATTTACCTTACGAACTGGAGGCAAGAGAGGCTGAGGAAGGGAAAAGGAGCAAGATGTACAAATTTAATAGACAGCTGAAACAAAGCATTGGCCTTGCTTTTTGCTCAATTAAAAATATTGGCTGTTTTAAATATTTTGCTTTGTGATTTATTTGGCAAAAAATTAATTCATCAGTGCATTTCATTAAATGGTAGATTGTACATGCACATAATTTTATTTTACCAAATGAAAATTGAAGCAAAGTAGAAACTTAAGCTTAAAAACCATTCTTGTTGTTTAGGTGTATAATTCTTTCTCCTGCTTTGCATGCCTGGAACTAATGTGGCATTAAGTATATTCTAATTTTAAAGAATTTAATACATGCATAATCTGCTTTACAAGCAGAGATTAGATTTTCTCATATTAAAATAAATTGGGACAACTGAGAAGCATAACTTAGGGCATATTCATTTGAACAAAATAGGCAAAATCTTTCATTTTTTAAATGTTGTTTTTAAAGCATTGATATACTATATTTTAAAGAATATTGTGTGAAACTTTCATAGTAAAGAATTCCAATGTTCTGTGATTTGAAAAGAAAAACTACAGCAATACAATTGAACCTCTGGGTATGCTTGTATTTATTGTATGTATTGATGGTTTCTGTGTATTAAAACACAGAAACAAATATTTATATACAGTTCAGAACACCTGACACTGCAGAATTCAGATTTGAATGAACAAATTCAGATTTGTGGGATTTTCAGAAATATTTAGCAACTTAAAATGCCTTCATTTTGGATTTGGGGTTGCAGCTGGATGTAACTCTCACAAGGAGGCAGAGCACTTAGCTCTGAAATTAAGTTCCCTTAGAAAATCATACCAAGTTCAGCATCCAAAGAGTGGGGCATGGAGGGAGTGGTGGTATGTCTCAAGGCAAATTTGGAGGTGCTTCACAGCCTCCACTGTCCCCAACATATCCTTTTGTTCTCTCTCTCAGTAACAGAAATCAGTATTAAAGTTTATGAGCAGAAAATAATTTTTCAGACACCAGAACTGATCTGTTATTTTGTTGCAGATTCTGAACAGGTATGACATTTAAAGATTTAAATAGTTGAGCAGTATCAGGCAGCTTGAATACATGGGGACTTCCGTCAAAGTTCTTGTCAAAATAAAAAAATGTTCCTCTCTAAGAATAATTTTAGACTATTTGGTCTTCAGTGTTTGAGAGAGTCTCAGGTTGGTACTAGAGGACTTTCAGTCAGCTTGGGAGCCTTTAACAGTGTATCTCATTTTATTTGCACCATATCTCTTTTATAAAATTAACACCAAAAAAAGTGTCATAACAATGCCACATACTTTTCACCTGAGTGACCTTATCTGGAGTAGCTCTTGACCAAGGAACGATATTACAGGCCTAATCCTGTTTCCACTGACGTCCTTTACAGACATGCAAGTAAATACTCTTGTTTCTGACTCTCACAAGTCACGAACAAGAACCTGACCTGACTCCCTCACACACACATACACATACACACTTGTGCCTAAAGGCACGTCTACACTACCTGGCCTCCTAATTTTCTTCCCTATGAAAAGGCTATGAAGTTCATGCAAGATTTGTTACGGAAACAGCCTCGAGTGTGTTTCCTTCCCTGCTGTTTGATCGCTTTGTGGCATACACTTGTAAAATCACCTTGTTTGGGCCTAATATGGGAGAATTTTGGATGCAAAGCAGATTTCCTACTATACCTTCTTCCTGTGAAGCTTGATCCCACTCCTCTTTTTTTCCCCTACAATTTCACAAAGAAAAATCTTTTTCTTTTTGTTGCTCTATTAAAAAACCTCATTACCAGGCAGACAGGGTGGGAGACCTTTCCACTTTGGACACAGCAGGATCTGCACGTAATGGCAAGAGGAGGTATAAGGCTGAAAGAGGTGGAGACAGCCCCTGAGCCATGTGCTCAGTATTGCAGGGTCCCTCCTCCTGCCCTGGGGACCCTCAACCTGATGCCCACAAGGTGACAGAGAGCACCCAGCAGATGCTGTCACTGCCTGTGAAAGGCAGCAGGGAGTTCATGGAAGGAGCATCTCTAACAGGGCTCCACAAGGCTGCCTCAGGTATTTTTCATGCTGCAGTGTTGGGTACAATGCCAGATCATCGCAGGCCAACAAGATATAAAATACTTTCAAAATGACAGGGCAGTGTTTCTTTGATAATGACAAACAGCAAGTTAGCAGTGTTGAGCAGACTCCAGGCCATTGGTCTTCAGGACTCTTGCTCCACTCCAGGAGGCAAAGGAAGCAAGGGCAAGAAGTAGGCAGATGTCGTCCTTTAGTACCAGAGTCAGACTGAGTACTTTCTACACAGCTCTTTTATATTTGATGAGTGCTTAAATCTTGTAGAGCATTTATTTTGCCAAATAGTCAAGTGCTCACAATCTTCCCCGCAACTGGACCAGTATTTCAGTGGGAAAGTATAAGTTTCCAAAGATTAATAGCTGTCTTCTGTGTGGCAGCTGGCATCAAAATATCTGGGTTTCCATATGATTTTCATGTAAGAAGTGTCACATATCATGTATCAAAAATCACCATTTGAATGCATTTTAAAAAAATATCATAGGTAAAGCAGGGATATGTTTTTGTTTTTTTGTCTTTCATGTAGAGAACATACATTTCAAAAAGTGGTCACCACCATAGATTGCCCTCCAGATCTCATCTTCCAACATGTACAGTAACTGCCTGCAGAAAAAGGATGTTTGTTTTTCCCATGGGAGATTTGCATTTGTCCAGAGAGCATCCAAACATTGCACACTCCTGGCAGTGGAGTTTTTGGAACAGGGCAGCCTTCTGGCTACACCCATTGGCTTGGGGGGTTAATGTTTGTAGACACGTTTTTAAAGAGATGTTTCTCTGGACAGAGGTGGGCACAAACTATGCACAAAGGAAAATGGCTGCTTAAACAAGCTGTGCTGATCATAACCTTTCTAAAATGGGTACTTATTCCTAATTACGTTTCTTATTATACTTAAACAGAGAAGCACTTTCTCTCTCTTAAACAAGAAAGCTCAATTTGATAGAGAAGTGCAGAGGTGGCATGTCCTTTTGAATAGTCTGTTCTGAACAAATCAGGTAAGAAATTTGGGAGAGACGTTTAGTGGATCAGTTGCCATATGGAAAGCTAATCCTGCTGGTATCTCAGACACATTCTTCATTCCCCCATTGAGCGCTTATCTTTAAAACAAGTTAGTCAAAGTTTATACATAAGTATAGCATCCATATTCTCATTCAATTATATGAGTCATCTCCACAGGTTAAACAGGAGATGCAGATATTCCAGTCTGTTTTGTAATTCACATCATTTGTATGCATTGGGTAATGTGATTTATAACCATATTTGCACTTTGAAATAAAAAAGGGATTCAGAAAGGAGACACTAACACCTCTTTAAATATATTGCTTTATTGTTCATGCTGAAACCACTTGACCTGTGCAGTACCAGGTTCTTTACCTATACAAATAAATTTAAGGCTTAATCTTTAATAACATATACTGGAAATGTTCAAGAGCTGCTTAAGTTACCAAATTAGAATTAGGGGAGAAAGAAGAATAACCTACTTCAGCAACAACAACAAAAATAAACTATCTGCTTCAATTTAAAGTATTTTTGGGAGGGGAGGCATTTTTATTAAGTGAAAAAAAATCAGGAGAAAAAAAGAAGGTATTCAAAATAAACCAATACATTACTTTGAATGATATTTATGAAATATTTAGCTGTCTGCTAGAATGGAAAAAATATAACATTTTTATTAGGCATACTTATAAATCATTGTCAAAACATTTACAGGAGGTTGTGATAAACATCATTTATATTTACACTGAGCAAACAATTGCTACCATATTAATTTTTTCATTATTAGTAAAATGACTGTTACCTCCAAAATCCTATTAAAATCCAAAATGCATACATTTCCTAAAATATATATGAAATTATTATTCCAAATGCAGACAATATTCTTTTATTTCTTTATTGATATTTTTAAATGGACTTTTTTCCATCTAGAATACTTGGTTCTGGGATGCAGCTTGGAACAAAGCAGCAAGATGTTAAGACTGCTGTATGATTACATGTTGTCAGTCTGGCATTACATCCCACATTTTTTTAATTAAAATATCAGATTATTATTGCAGCCAATTGGAACTTAGAGTAACTTCACAAAATAAAATTTAGCCATCATGTGATATAAGGCACCGCACAAGGAGTAAAATAATTGAAATTTGAATTCGTTTGGTTACTTTTGAAAAAAGCTTTAAAATACTGTAGCCATTCACATGCATCCATGCATGTGTACTTTCTGAACATGAAAAGATTTTTTTTCATAATGCCATGTCGTCTTTTCCTTTTAAATGCTAAATTGTTATCCCATCACTAGAACTACTTCTTCAAAACTTAACTTTGAATAAAAAATGTTCATAAAAGAAAGCAGTATGTCCACATCTAGTAAAGATAATGGATTTTTTCAAAATGAGTCCCTTAAATAATATATTTCTATAGTGTTCATATAGCACTATGTATGCAAATATATATAATAAAAATATACACATAATTAGTACTAGAGGCAAAATATGAGTTTGATATGCTTTGTGCATATGAAGTACTTGAGTATAGGACATTACATTGTCTGAGCTGTTTATGGAAGTTTTTCATATTAATAAAATGATTTGATTGCAAATCTGAGAGAGGCTTAACCTCTACAATGAATTGTGCTGAGAATAAATAAAACACAAAACACATAAAAGCTGTGTATCAGCAAAAGTACTCTCACTGGCAAAAGTCCTACAAATCTTTTCCTTCCATAATCTTTGTTTTACATCCCTCTTAGTGAAATATCCTATATAATGAAAAATATTGTTTGTGACCCACAGAAATTCCATTCTGTAGGTAAAAATTCAAACAATTTTTTGTGATATTTGAGCTTCCAAAAAAGTAATGATGAAATATCACAAAGATTAGATCAAGTGTTTGTTTTTGAGTAATTATGGCCTATTTTGAACACATTATAAACTGTTTATTTCTAAAATAACTATACAATGTCTGTTTTATATTAACATCTTGACCATTAATAACTCGCATATTTGCTGCACACATTTAACACCTGCTTCACCAAATAATTTAAGTTTTAAACTGTAATGACAAGGCAGTATTTTGAATATTAGGGAATGCCTAGGGAAGGAATCTGGCCTTAGTTACAGCATTTATAAAGCTATGGATAATTATTTTGAAACAGTGATTAATAAGTGTCCATTTTCATGTCATCATTGGTAATAGATGCTATCTCACTCAGGCACCCCGCCATTCTGTTTAATACAAGTGTATCCCAGTGTAAAAGGGAGCTTGTCATACTTATCTCTAATGGTGAATGATTTCTCTCCCTCTTCCTGAAGACACTTTGCACCCAATATTCTCAAATCCTATCATGCCACAGCCTGACAAATAAGCTAACAACAATGCAGGTGGCAGGCTACATTTATGTGTAGGTGTATGTTCTCTAGAAGATATGCTGAAGATAACTGAATCTTTTTTTGCTTGTAAATTGGACAAAATACACATAGGAAGAAATGTGCTTATGGAAAAAGATGCAAAATTTTTACATATCAATAAAATATCGTGTTCTGAGAGAACAATATGCTTCAAAGAATCGTTGCATTTTCAGAAAGTGGCAGAAAAATTAAGCATTGTTTTTTGTAATTACTGCTGAAGTTCTTCAAAATGCAAAAGCAGAAAGGATCTGTCATTATACCAATGTAGCAATTCCTGCCTGTAACTTCTGCTTGGTTTCACATATTTCTGTGCATTCTGTGTTTAATTCTATTTTCAAGAGATTGTACTGTATGAAACTGACAACAATTTGTCCTGATTCATAGTTTAGGAGGAACAGCTGATTAATCCCACGTCAACAGTCTTGACCCTATGCAAAAAATAGAAACATAGAAGGTATGCTCAACAATATATCAAAGGTACAGTTCCTTGTATTCTCTCCTTTACAAAATTATAAATCACATGCAAATGCAGAGTAAGTTGGAAAAGTGTAGCTCAGCCATTATGACTTTTATCCTTTCATCTTACACAGTGAAAGTTTTTTTCTTTTAAACATTTCAATGTTAAGCAACCAGCACGTCACCATCACGTTTTCCTGTATGTTATCTGGGTACAAAAAGGACCGTATGTGTTTATTCATTGGTTTAGGCTCATCTGTTCCTGTACCAAGAGACCTGTACAGCACAGCAATCCCATAAAGCAAAACCACCTTAATTCTTTCCATAAAGTGCTTAAATGTCACGGCTCGGTGCTGTAAGTGCTGACTCATGTGAGTAGGCTTTACTCTCCTGAGAAGACTTATTAGCTTCAGTCAGACCATTTATCCTAACGAGAGCTTGCAGATTTGGGTCCTTCCAGCAAGGTGCTCAAAGATTATTTTTTCAGGGTGTAAGGTTTACACGATATCCTTTTCTATTCTTAACTTTCAAAAGATTTCCAATTGTCCCACAAATGCACATATTAAAAAATTATTCTTCCACTTATGCTTCTGCTTATATAGGAACAAACAATACCTAGTTTATAATAGTCTAGCTAAAATTGCTGGGTAAACTGGGTGAAATAAAACATACAGAACAGTCCTTTAAAATGTGATCAGGGCAAGATATAACAGAACATTTCCATTTTGAGTAGTGAAGCACAGTGACCCTCCCAAGCCAGTTTGGAAATGCTAATGAAATTTTAAGGTCTTCTTTTCTATATGGTAGCTCCAGAAAAGAATGTGTTCTTTATTATTGTAAGGCATACACTGATAGGTATAGGAAAAGAAAAAAAGGAAGAAGAAGAAGAAAAAAAAACGGCAAAAAAATGTGCATAACATAACTAAATAAAACCAAAATCTGTGAAAATCTTCTCATGTAAACTGCATAATAGCACTTCAAATGGCCCCTTTCTGTCATCCACTGTAACCATCACATTCCCATTTCTGCTGCAGTCAGGTGAACTGTCAAAGAGCTATTACGGTTGGCTGCATAGAATTCCAAGGAAAGACAAATCTGTGCAATTTTCTCCCTGGACAATAAATGGGTTTTTGGTGTACCTAGGTTTTCCTAAACAATTTTGGTAAAGAAAAAAAAGAGTTTTTCATTTTTTTTCTTGTATTTTTGCAAAGCAAGGGGCTTTATTTGGGCTGAAACCTTTACTATGAATGTGTAGCCCTTTGATGGATGCACATTAGCATTCCAGTATGAGGGTAAGATTTATACATTTTTTTTTCCTTTTGTGATGCGTAATATAGCTTCAAGTAAATACTTAAAAATGTACTATGGCATGTGATATTTTAGTGTGCGTTTTTGCGCTGTTAAAAGAATTGGTGCACACCAAGTGAAATAACGAAATATATACACAAATTCAAAAATCATCTAATCTGCTATTAAAAACTAATAGCAACGCTAAAATAATAAATGCATTTAGTCTTTCATATCTGTTTAAAATACTGCATGCTCAGAAGTGAATACATTATTTTGATATGTAATACCACATCTTCTGATAAGGCTTATCTCATAAATAAAAAAGATGGATAAATGATGTGTTTCTGAACGGTTTTTCTTCAGAGGCAACTATTTTGTCCATTCTCGTGAGGTATGTTGTATAAGCAAAATGAGAGTTTGATTATGTCCTTCATATAGTTAATAAACATGGGGTTGTCAGAAACCACAATGAGGTTTCTTGCTGGTTGTTTTCATCTTCTATAAAAAATTAAGGTGTTTCAGAACTGACCTTTGCTCTGTTGAGTCATCTCCCTTTTTTTTTTCAGTTCAATTTCCTTTACTGATCAGAAGCATAAGCCAGAATTTTTCTATACTCAGAAAGAGGGCAAAAGACAGCTGATTCCTTTATTTTTTTTAATTTGAATTTTTCATTTCTTTTGTACATGATTTTGTTAAAGTTTGAACCTGTTCAAATTTAAAAAAATAAACAGTCATGGATTTTAATAATAATTCTTGCTTCACCACTGAATTTCCTCAGCAATTGCCTGCTTTTAATCTCTCTAAGTAGTAATTGTTAAATACTATACTCTTTCTATTTAATACGGAGCAATATTAAGAGTAGAAATTCAACTACATTCACTGGTATTACTATTTTAGAAAATTCGATTTTAATTTGGTACCTCTTCAGGAAATGCCTTGTTTACTATATTCCACATGTGTATAACTGCATCTCCCTATACACTGTTCAGGGTGCAGTCCCATAAACAAGTCTATCATACACAGAGAATGTTCCCTGCCCTGAAGTGTTTGCATTTATGATAAAAACTTCTATTTTGAAGCACTGTCATAGCATTCCTGAAAAATAAACCAACACGAGGCAGATTATTCAAAGAGAACCCAGCCCTTAGTCAGGGAGTTTTCTTCTGCTGTTTTCGATAGACAGCGTTACACGGGAAGGGTTTTTCCTGTGTTCTAGTCTGACAATTCTTCCTGCTTTTATTTCCCCCATGGAGGATGTAGCATCTCTAAAGATACTTGAATATTTTTTTCTTTTCCTTTTATTTTTTTTTCTTACAGATAGTTCAGTGTGGAAAGTGCTGTTTGCCAGCTTATCTGTTTCTGTGTTTTGTTTATAAGCAGAATATCATTCATTTCTGCATATCTGCTAGACTGGACAAATCAAGGTGACAATCCATGGTTAACTCTGTCAGGCCCTTTGTCCTGCTCTTCTGAGGATTGAAATACAATGGGAACAAAGTGGAATACATAACCGTCCAGCTGCCTTGTTGTGACAGTGTGGCCCCGCATTACAGTGCCTCAGCCTGTTTGCCTATCGATAGCCAGCCCATGAGATGACAATGCAAATCATGTGAAAGCTCNGCTTGCCTGAAAAATAGAAACTCATAAAAGGCTCTGGTTTTGGTACAACTGCTACATTTAGACATAGGGCCTGTTTTTTAAACCATGGCATGTTTCTAAGGGGTGCAAGTAGGCTCATGTGTTTAAATCTATCATATGGTGACTGCTTACAGGACTCTGCATTGATGTTACTTTTAAGGCAGTTTATAATTCATTTAAGCATGCAATTAATCATCTTTACAGTGCTGATGTGACTGGCATCAGCAGTATTATTTAATTAAATTTGAAATTATTTTACAGTAAATACAGGCTTCCAACTAACCAGTCCAAATTAAATGCTGAGGTCTATTTCTTACCCATGGTGTTTCCAATATAAATGTTCATCCAAAAGCTTACACACCATGGGTTGAAATCATTTTTATGTTCTAACTGTTGCTAAACCCAAAGATCAACTGTATGTGAGTCCTGTGCATTTATTAGCCATAGGACTGTGTACACATTATCTATATTTCTCATATTCCATTTCATATTAGTGATTTTATGACTGATGCTCCTTAAGCACCATTTTTCTCTCAATACTTTGTCTCTTCTGTCAAATCAGCCCAGGGCTCCTTTCACAAAAAAAAAAAAAAAAAAAAAAAAAAAAAAAAAAGAGGGGAAGGGGGGGGGAAAGTCTTTCCTCCATTTTGTTTCAGTGTGGTAATCAAGCAATTAGCCCACAAAATGGAGGTACTCCGCTCCTCATCCTGCATCTTACTTCCGGTGGGCTTTACCTGCATGCAAGCAGCAGGCACAGCACTTTGCTGCTGAGCCTGTGAAATTGGCCCCTAAAGAGCATTCACACGATGGCCCATAAGTGGCCAATGCTTAGGGCGACCCTGGGAAGAGGGAGACCTTCCCAGTGGGATCACTGGAGAATTACGTACAGCACGTGCTCTACCTGCAAATTCTGCACTGGCTACATGAGAAAATGTGTGGCTGTGCTCCTTCCCCTGCAGCACTCACTCCCCAATTTTATAAGGACCTGAAAACATGTGCTGAGCCAAACTTTAAATGGTGGGAACATCATTGCTTTTCACCATATATTGTCTTTCAAAAAGAAAAAAGGAAATAAAAAGAAGAAACCAAACCAAACCATACCAAACCAACAACACCATTTGTTTTATGTTACAGCTTTCCATAGACAATTCACAACATGTCTAGCAAGGAATCAGACCAGAAATACTGTCTTACTCCTATCATATATATAATACAGCTTTTGAATACTGGAAAATCTGTCATCCGTTAAGTGCAGCTCAGGTCTTCTGTGTGAAAAGCACAAGCCTCTTTTTTTTTTTTTTCTCCTTTTTTTTTTAATGCAGTGCTGCCGTGTCTGCACTTTTTTGAAATTGCATATTTATCAGGTTATGAATAATTTATGAGTGGGGAAGGGAGGGGGAGGGTTGGAAGGGGAAGGAAGAGTGAGAAAACATATGCTTGGGCAGAGGAATACCTTAAATGAATCCACTACCAAGTCTTTTGAAGGATTACTTGTAATTACATTTTTTTTCTTTTTGTTTTGTTTCTCTTATGCTTCTTGGTCATCTGCTATTCCTAATGTGTTGTTGTTGGGTTTATTTGGCTTTTAGGGAGCACGAATGAATTGGGGGTAGTGCTACGAGTTGGAAGATTTTGCCGCGGAAATGAATTGAGCATTTCTTTGACTTCTAAAGTATGGGGTGTTTAATAAATATTAATCCTTCAACTGTCAGACTGAATTATTGTCAAAAAAAGGCTGACAGATTGAGGATTAATGACATGCTTCATAAATTAGAAATGAACTATCAGCAGAATGTCCAAAGTAGGGATCAAGAACAGACCTGATTTGTACCTCAGACCAGTTGAACATGTCATCTATGTCAGACCTGAGCTCAGACCTATGCACAAAACAAAAACAACCCTCCCTCCCACAAATACACCTTCTGCTCTTCATGCATCAGGATCTGACATCTAGATCCTTTCTTCTTTAGGATCTGCGAGTACTGAAATAGCAAGATTGTCTCAGACGCCAGATAATTTGATTAGAGTCAGATCTGTATCCTTTTTTTGCTGTTTTGTTAGAGGGAAACTGGGGGAGGTACAGTAATTTCTGTTCAAATATCTCAATGTTGTATTTTCCCACTATGAAAAATGCAACATCACAGAAAGATGAAGACCTAGCATTATAATGGGAAATAGCAAAAATGGTAGCTGCCTCTTCAAAAACACACAGAATTTCCAACATAAATTATGTATTAAAGGAAATATGTTTGTATAAAACAAGTAGCAGTAATTTAATATAAGGTGACAGGATTTTTAGGAGAGGCTAATGTGTGTCAAAAAATATCGTGTACAGTCTTTAATCAAACTCATGATCCTCAGTTGAATTATTGCTTGTAAAGCTGATTTTACTGTATTTTCTAATTCATTAAAAGCAAATCTCTCTGTCTCTCTCTCTCTCTTTTTCTGCCCCTCTTTTTTCCTCTTGTGGTTATTAGAGGAAAATTAAGGTTAATTTGTGTAAGACCAGATCTTTTTGGGGTGCCTGAACCAAACAAGCAGTTATTTGGGGTGCCATTCTTTCTCTCGGCACAGAGGTACACAATATGAAACTGGGCTACCAGAGTGTATAAAAATGTTTAGCTTAATCACTCCCTAATGACAGCGACTTATGTCCTTAGTGCAGTCGATTTGTTTCCTGGGTTTTAAAAGTAGATTATTTCCATGGTGCAGGCTTAGTGTAAGCTGTTGAGAAACCACAAGCACTGCACTTCAGCCTGAGTTTGGGACGTTCGCCAAGGGTAATCTGATTAAAAGGGCATTTTTTACAACATTGTGGTGCTTTGAAAATTCTGTGCAGCCAGATAGAGTAGGGCCAAAAAAAAATTGCTTTTTCAAAGCTAACAGTTTTGCCTGAGCAGAATTAAAAGCGTGATAAGCAGCATCACTGGAATGATTCTCTTCGACAGTCTTGCAACTGGATAAACAAAGCATCCTTAGTAACACATCTGTTACAGACCCACAAGCAAATTCATGATCTATTTAATGCAAGGTTTTTGCTTGTTTGTTCTGCCTTTAATCACATTTACTTGCTGCACAGGTGTGAGGTTCTAAGGCCTTGCTTTATCTGTAAGAAAGAAAATGTTTCCCTTTTTCTGCAGTAGCTTTTGTCTTCCATGACGTGACATTTATAAATGTTCTGCTGTGAAAGTGGTTATTTGTGACATGCTCTAAGGACCAATGTTGGGTACCATATTCCTGAGAAGTTTAGCAGCTGAATGTTGTTAAAAGATAATTATCCTATCTAGAATCTTGTATTTCTTATAAGAGATAGAATGTAATACTAATTAAATATGTCATGTTTGCACACATCAGAACATACTCAAAAGAACTGTTCTTGTATAATTTGCCTTGTTGAACTACTTTCATATTCTTCTACGGCGCCTAAATAAGGAAGAAAGGTAACTGAATTCTCTCCCCTTCTTCACAGCCTTGTATTTCTCTGAATGGCAAGTTCATGCTGGTCTCCACACATGCTGATACGCAGGGCTACTTACAGCAAGACATTTGTATACACAATATACTTCAAAGTCACTGGCTTCAGTGAGACTGTACAACAGATCAGACTGGCACTAGGTTGTAGTGTGACAGTCAAAATGAAATTTGTTTTCTACAAAACAGGCTATTTTGGTTTGCTTAATAAATACTGAATGACAAGACATGGTTTCTTATCTTCTACCACATCACATGGCTCTCTGGAAAAGAAAAAATATATAATGAATTAAATAGAATTAAATTTTCCAGCTGTTTTGTCTTAATTGTAGCTGCTGACTCGTAAGTGAAGCAAAAGTGCAATGCATCACACATTACATTTTTTCCCCAAAGAGTCTTCAGTGATAACATTACTTTTGTATTTGCTTCAAAATTGATATTTTTTGTTCTGCTTATCTTTTTCCACATAGGTCAGAACATCTGTATCTTCCTCTGTGCATGTGGCAAAGCATGTTTTCTCTATTGCCAGGGATGCCTTGATAACTTTTTTATATATCAGCATTTTAAAACTGGCAACCTTAGGAATACATGAAGCTTTTAGATATAACAGTCACACTATATGTGAGGTATAGGCAGCACAGCTTTTACTCTTAGTTTTACCAGTCGAGATACACATGCCATGTTCACCCACCTATAAATTCATACCTACATGTACGAACATGTAATTATACAAAAGCCATTGCTTTCAGAGATGATTTTAATGATATTCAGCATTTCTTGCTGCACCCCGCTCAAACTTACATGCATCTACATTTGTGAGATAAAAACACATTGATTTTAAATCTGGTGGATGCAGAGCCATAGGGTAGTCCAGCCAGCAGCATTTCCAGTGTGGGGCTGCATGTCCCAGAGCCCAGATGGGCTGAGAGTGCCTTTGTCAGGGTAGCTCAGCTTGGGAGCCTTTGATGCTGTGCTAAGTTCAGTTTAGAGTATTTACTGATACATGTCTTCAGCAACTGTCAAAACTGCTTGGAGCTATAAAACGCAGGCTTTTTCAATCCCAGTGACCAGCCAGTCTCCCAGGGCACAAAAAGCTGCTTCAGGGTAGCTATAGCCCACAAATTCACTTTGTGTGAGCATAAAAAAGGGGGTGGGGGGAAGAATAAATTTTACTGGGAAAAAGACTGAAGCAAGGTGTCATCGTGTCACACTTTATTTGCTGTGCTGTTACCACAGTTCCTCAGAAATGGAAACATAGCACAGGCAGAATTGATTGAGAAACATCTCTTTACTCTAACTGTTTACTCTGGATGAGTCAGCACAGCCTGGATTTCTGGCATACTGAAGGTTGACTAGCATTTCTTTTTTTTTAATCTTCAAATATACCTTATTTAAAATTTTCCTTTTAAGGTTGAATTTTATGCCCCTTAAAATGAGATATTCATGCCTGAAAGATGACCTGCTGCTCTCAGGGAGAGAAAGGCAAACCATTAGAAAAGAAGAGGATTTCTGGATAATCAAGGACACCTGTGATTCTGTGTTGCTTTCGAGAGTACAAAGACCTATAGATCTGCTCTTTCTTCCAGAGTAAAATGTCTGTGATCCATAAGAAGCTCCAATCCTTCCTTTCTTAGCCCAAAGAGAAAAAGGGAAAGAAAGAAAATTATGTGCCATCAGATCAGCTGCTCTCTGTTTCTTCTTTAAAAAGCTGAAGATGTTGCTATTTAACATAAAACCTTGCGACCTTACTGCCGCTGCTGCTTTGAAACACCAAGCTATTTAAAGATGCAAATTGCAAACAGAGGGAAAACATCAGAAGAACCTGTCTCGAAATTAGTGTGTTTGACTGAAAATTAGCTAGCTTAATCGAACTTGCAGGAGGTGGATTTTCTATTCAGAAACCTGGTTAGAGATTTTGTCCACCGAAGTTATTGTCAAAGTATACAGGACCTTTGGGAGCACAAAAATTAAGTCTCCATGTGACACCCACAGCATTGTGCTTGTGTTTGATTTGCTTATATTTTAGACTAAAATCCTTCAACACAAGAGTCGTATGTGATGCATTAATAAGCCTTAGTTCAGACAGACCGAGGAACTGCGGTGGTTTCAGGTCCCTACTTTTTTAGACCAAGGAAATGATGATGTTCAGTCAGCAAGGGCAGTACGTGTGCAGGGGCGATGCTTATCCATTCATCCAAGCGTGGAGGGGACCCTCCACAAGCAGCCTTCTTTCTTTTGGCAAGGAAGAAAGACCTCAGCTGCCCATGTCACTCTCCTCTATAGCACTGGGATTTGCATTGAGAGGAGTTCTATGGGCAGGGTGATTAAGATGAAGGAGTGGGAAGACCAAGCAGCTGCTGGTGGAAGCAAAGTGCCTCGGTCAGCATGAGCCCATCCTCACAACTCTGCAAAAGCATCTTGGCCAGAGGATTCTCTCTCTGTTTACTAATTCCAAGACCACATTGCCAGATCTGTTCAGGGACAGAGTGAATATAGTCCATTATCTTTCCGTTTTCAAGAAAGAGGATACCAAAACCACTGCTCCAGATCTTTCTGGCAAATACCTACATTTCTAAATTCATGCATACCTCTCATTTGCCATGAGCACACAGTCCGGAAATTAAAGGCAGAACAAAGTAGATACAGCACATCCCCAGTTTGGTTCAATTTAAAAGCACTGAGTGCACCATATGGACACAAAATATGTACTTCAATAAGTCTGTCTCCCATGTCCTCCCCAGCTGTGTATGGCTATGTAATTTATTTGCATGAATTTGTGTTGCTTTCCTGACATTAGGAATGGGACTCTTCATTATGCTACCACTGGAAAAATAACTTGCCGAGGCAAAGGGTACGTGTTGAGCTTGCAAAGCTCAAAGCTAAGGACAAAAGAAAAATTGTTAGCTAATAAAAACATGTAAGGAAAATTTCACACAGAAATTACTCAAAACAATGGAAGTTTTTGAAATTAGGACTATAAATAATCCTACAACACAGACATCCAAAGATTCAGAGTTCTTTTTTCTATTTTATCAGGATTTCTGGACAGACACAGCTTAAAATCAATCAAGATATTGTTGTTAGGTGCCCCTGTTTGGATTTAGTAGCCTAGCCAGTTACTAAAGCAGCACATTGGTTTAGATGTTTAGTTTAATGGCAAGTTCTCAATGAAGAAAATGAGAGCTTTGTCTGAGCGAGGTTAGATGAAAATTAGCATTCAGTATTTCTTTTGAAAAGATGTAGTTTTAGAAGACTAGAGGGATTTTCCAAGTCTTATAGGAAGCCGCTGAAAGTCGAAGGACTAAATAGTATATTTGTGGAAGTTGATGAAATAGGATAATGTTTCATACTGGAGCCATTTTCATCAATATCTCCATTTTTCAGGTCCAGAGATTTATACTGTTGTATCATGTAAGAGTCATTAATTCTCAAATTATATACCAATATTTTATTTTCTACTTTCATTTGATTCAGGCACTATATTGCCAACTGTGTCCAAGAACAAGTATATTCATGGAAGCATTCATACTTACAGTAATGGATAGAGCCCTGTTGCAGAAGGTTCACTATTAGGAAACATACTGATGCTAACTTTATCTGTTCTTCTGCACAGAGATATTTCTAACAAAGAAAGTCCAAGGAACAAGTTGTATTTTTATAATTCTACTGTTACGGTGAATGTATCTTTCCATTGGCGTAAACAGCACAGATAAAATAGATATTTTTCACATTTACTTTTTTAAGCAGAAAAATTCCTGTGCTTCTAAACTTCCATGAAGGCTTGCAGTAAAAATTCCTGGAAACATTTCCTATTCTTCATAATTCTGCTGGCAGTGCTGTAGAATCACATCCTTTATAGGTATCTGTCACATTGTGATAGTGTGATACCACTTCTTCGCTCGCTTTACTTCAGCATGTCATAAATTTAACTTCCAGGAAATAACTTGTATTATAAAGTGCTACATTCACTTCCAAGCTACACATTGAAATGGTGTGATTCTATTTCCTTCTTTTATAGGTAAGAAACTTGGTTTTTGTACTAGCAAGAGATGTTTAAAGGTGTAAGGGCTGAGGACATTGCCCTTACTGAATTCGCTTTATAAGAATGCTACACAAGCACCACAAATACTAGATCTCAAAGATTTATATTTTGTTAAGTTTTCATTCACAAAGCAAATGATTTCCATGTGTCTGTGCACTTATCAGGTTAGCAGGTTGTAAACATGTCAGTTCAAAATAGGAGATTTGGTTTTCAAGAAAAAAAATAATAGGAACCCAGAATTCTCTGTGATAATGTTTGAAAAAAAGATAAACAGTAGGGAAATAATAAATAATTGTATTTCATAGAGGAAAGTTAATTCTAAGGTTAAAGCATTTAATTTTTCTTATCTTTTTTGATTACTCTTATCTGCAGTCTTCTCCGTAGAACTCCTAGACGCATAACTTAATTCTGACTATTATTGTTAGAATTAAACAATAATCAATGTATAATTCAATGCATAATTATAATAAGAAATACATCTAAAAACCACACAATCTTTTGTAAACCAGAAAACAGTATCCATAATACATAGTTATCCAACCCCACTTAATAATTTTAAAATCATCCAACACAGAGAAATCGCGAGGACAAATAATGCAAAAATTTAAGAAATTGATTACCAATTGGATCTAAGTTTTAAGGAAGTAATGAAAATATCTTTATGCTCTTCTATGTGCTATGTGCCTTATTTGTGTATTTAAGTGTAATTCACACCATTACAATGCATAAGTTAACAGTAATCCCTAAACCAGCAGGAGTACTATATTCTTTCCCTTAAGACAAGGAAAGTCTTGTAAAATGTTTGAAAAAATGTGTTGCTGAAATAAATAGCAAATTTTAGAAGAGAAAACAAAAATAGAATTTAGAAACTCCTGGTCTCCTAGGTAAATTTAAGTATTGACAGGTCTGAGTTAATAGAGACTGTTTTTCAAAAGGTTCAGTGTCAGTTATATATTGTATTTACTCATTCATTCCTACACTACTCTTAAGGGAATTGCTTGACTCCTGACCTATATGACAGAAAGAAACTTTGCTGTATAATAGGGAAATAATGTATATTTTGTACTCCAAAACAGAGTCAAATACCAGAGTTCTAGCATTTTAGCATTTTAAGGGTATATAGAGATGGGGGTAGATTGCACCCCGTTCACAAAAAAATTATGGAGTTCTTTATTTGCATCTTTGCTGGGCAGATATAAGATCCTGCTAAAGCTGGATTTTAGTCCTGAGCCTCTAAGTATTCAACAGAGGGCAGGTTAAAAAGTGCAAATGAGCACTCATTGTGAGTTATCTCCTGAGGGAGGGTGTTGGAGCAGTGTGCCAAGGAGCCTTAAGACCACAGTAATATATACCTTGTGTCAAAGTAGCACATCCTTTGCAGTGCCCTGAAATAATCCTACAAGGTATTCTCCTGAGGCAGAGTTTAGTCTCAGGATAGATAAGTAGCAGCTACCAAGACCCAACTGAATGCAGAAATGCCTTACTATACCCACTGCACTGCAGTTTTATCAGACATGCAATTCAGTATTATTTGCCACATAAAGCCTGATGCAATTCGATTATCATCTTGAGTTGGACATGACATTTATTAACTACAGTTTTTTTGAAAGCAAAAAATTATGCCCAGAATCTTATACAAAAATTAAGAAAGGCTGACTCTTCAGACACGTAGTTACTGAAAACACAATTTGTTGTCCTTCTGGTATGATTCCAGAATTGTCACAGAATTTCACAGATCAGTTAATGATTTTGGTGGCAGGAAAAGCTTAGAGACTGTTCAGTTATAATGTGTATCTTTTAATGTGTATAATATTCAGTTTGTTTGAAAGGTCCCAAGGTTCATATTTTTTTCTGAATATTGAGCCATATTTAGAACTTCAGAAAACTGTTGCATCTTTATACAATTAAAAAAACTCAGAGCTCACATTCTTGATTGGTTTTGACTGGTTTTAGCTTTGTTTAGGGTTTTTTTTTCTTGATATGGCTCTTGCACTATTTTATTTCCTCCCCCCCTCCCCAATTTATATAATTTGAATTGTAGTATGATTGAAAACAGTCATAGTACAGGAAAATTTTAAAATCCCTTTCGAATATTGAACTATGAGAACAATAATATTTCTTTATATACAAGAATTTAATATTACATTTATTTAATTTCAGACTCAATAATCACTAAAACAAAAATTATTAGGATTTTTTCTTGTCCTTTAAAAATACATTTTAAACAGAACCCACCTGCTCTTTGTCTCTCACTCCCACACAAGTTTGGGAAATGTTGGAGATTAGAGCTACAAAACTGGATTTTATTAAGTATGCATCTAACACAACTATAGGTAGCTGCATTAAAAGTAGATAGTATGGCTAAATTTGCGAAACTTAGTGGAAGTGGCACATAAAACTTTGATACAATACTTGAATATATTCTATATAGCCTATGATGCTAAGTGACAGGCAAAGATGGTTTAAACAAAATAGCCTGAGATAAAGGATCTTCAATTTAGTCATTATTTTTCATTTTTGTATCCCTCTGGGCTTTTTTTCCTCCGCCTCCAGACTGGTGAAGGTTTTTACATATAGACATCATAAGTGGAACAGTTAATTCGTCTACGTGCAATTATTTCTTACAGTCAGTGGATCTGCTGCCATGAGTCAGAGTTTGCAAGTTTGTTCTCATCATCTTTCTGGCAAGGAGTACCAACAGTTTCACAAGAAATTTCCCAAATCACAAATCTCAGCCCAATTTTGCTGACAAGTTTGTGCTTTTTAAAGTATTTGAAAGCTGAAGGTTTGAGTTTCATCAGATAAAGGAGCCCAACCCTCTAGGGTTTGACTTTTACCTGTTTTAAGTAGATGAAACAGTAACTTTCAAATTTTTTGTACCATACGACTTCTTCCTGAGCCTGTAGCTTTGTCACCAGTGCCAGAGTGACCTGAGACATTAACAATGCTGTGTCTGCTCTCCCAGTTGTGAGCAACATGAATTTTAGCTTTGCCAATGTCCTGCTCCCAAGCATAGAGCAAATCCAGTTGGCTCTGAGCACCTCATTGCAGGAACAAAGTTTTGCTCATTTTGTCACTAGTGTTTCAGGACTGTTCTTACACGCATACACATGCACACACACCAGTTGCTGTTTCCTCACTTTCTCTAACAAAAGGAGAGCTGTTGTCACATTTTTTTTCTCCTCTCTTGGTTGTATTTGTCGGGCAAAGATCATCATGCTCTGATTTAGTGTTTTCAAATAAGTGTGCCCTCTGGTGCAGTGCTCTATTGAGAGACAACATAGCCCAGGCAGGAGAGTTCAGCATGGCCACTAATAAAACACAAGTGCTGCTTTGTCAGGCCACGAGTGATTACTTGAACAAGTGCCAACCAAGAAACCAAACATTAGAGCGCGGCTCTTCAGACCCTCAAGACAAAGGGCCAATTGACTTTCCTCATTAGTTTTTGTGCCAAACATGTAAACACAGTTTCCTCTCTATCTTTGATGCTCAAAACATGCCAGCTTGTTAACATCTTGGGTGGTATGGTGGTTTATGAGCTTGTAAAGACTATTATGTACTGGTGGGTTTTGTCCGAATTGAATAGATTGGCTTATCCGAAGGACTCCTGAAACTGGCATCTTTTTGACAATTTAGAAATTCTGTCTTTGCTCCAATAGACTGAAGAAACTGCCCAAAAGAAATTTAAAATGCACAGGATTTTTCACAGGCACATATGCACATTAAAGCTTTGTTAAAGTTAGGATTGTTCTATGGCTCACTAAAAAATAAAAACAAAACCCCGCTGAATTGATAAGAGAAGCTTTGGCTACATAAATTGCCTGACTAAACCTAATATGTAACCTGATACTGCAGAAATTTCACTGAGATTTTTTGCTGGGTATCCTTTATATTACACTGCTTTTATTTTGGAGGACTCTGACATTATAACTTCCTGTACATTTACTCCAGTCTTTTTTGTTTCTAAATGCTGTGATTATACAAGATAATGGAAATTGGAACAATTTGAAACAACCTGAAATGTTTGTGAAAAGTGTTGCATTTTAGTCAGTGCACGGGGAATGTTTTCTGTCTTGGAGATCCCTTTCATATATGGTGTGACTGCTGGCATGAAATTTTACCAAAGTAAAACACTGAGGGTTTCTTAATGTGGCTTCTTAATGTCTACTTTATGAAATAGACTGTGAAGGGCGGTGATCTTAATAAACTGGCCTCCTTTTTCAGTTCTGCAAATGATATTCATATATTTTAGCTAAAAACTGGAGCTTACTTTTTTCCACTGTACAAAAAAATGATGAAGATTTTAAAAATGAGGATGATTATAAAGAGAAAAAAATCAGAAACTCTCTGTTTAACTTGCACGTCTAACTAAAATTGAAAGAAATTCATTTGCCACCTTCTGTTTATGTTGAAATACAGAATCATATAACCTCCCATACGTGGGTCTAATGAGAATTGTATTATTTTCAATGAAGAAATGGTGAGAAATGGAAATGAGTAAATTATTTTGAATTTCCTTTTAAAGAACTAAAATATAAGAAAGGAAAAGAAAAATAATAAAGCGCTTCTGGGATTTTCTTGAACTCTTCTTCTCTCTCATACACACACACACACACACAGAGAGAGATACACAGATACATATATCTTTTAAATAAAGGATCTAGCATGTATGGAGCTATCTGCAGGCAGAGCAGTGAGCCCAATGGGAGCCCAGCTGCTTCTGGGCTCAATGAAACTAAATGAAAGAATGGGCTACATTTTTGGTGGAACCTTGGCAGTCAGATCCTTACACTGAGATTCTCAGTGCCAATGAAAAAAATAAATATTAGCTGAACAGGAAAACGAGTGTATGGATCTAATGGCATCTACTATAATGTCTAATAATGAAACTCCAAGTCTGTCCTCCCAGTCTGTCTCACCGACAAGAGCCCTCACTGTCCATATCTCTGTCTCTGAAACTTCTGGCCTGCAGGGTCTTTAGCAGGTGCCTGAGTAGGCATACAGGCTCCTCACCTCTTCCCCCTTTCCACGGCAAGGTTGATTGAGTGAGGTTTGGAGTTGTTGTCTGCAGGTTAAGACTTCTGCCTGGAATCTGTCTGCAAGCTCTGTCTGAGGTTTCCCTGCATCATCTTGAATTAACCCTAACCCAGGAGTAACAGCAGAGTGATGTTAATCATTCTCAAGTGGATGGAAAAGCAAATGGTTTCCACCCAGAACAAGCTGATTTTCCAAGTCAGGTCTGTACAGGAATGATAAGGAAACAACCTCACAGCTACAGATATGAGCCACCTGAGGGGGCTGATGGTGGGAATCCTGCAGCAGATTAAGTTTCAGATGCTTTCAAAGAGTAGTGCCTATACTATTCACCTTGAGGGAAAATGAAACAGAGATCGATGTGCCTTCCTGGAAAAAAAAAATATCTCTGGTACACCAGCAGGGAAGGATGAGCAAAGCTGAGGGGTATTTGGTCTGCAGCAGGTATTAAAAACACTGTGCAGAATTGTGGTTTCATGCCCAGGGACACTGTCAGGGGCATGCACAGGTTCAGGAAGGAGTCCCAAAGGGCCTTCACCATGGCCTGGGGAAGGGGAGGGGTTAAATCATAAAGAGGTCCACGGGGTCAGTGCTTGCTCCAGGACAGACTGTGAAACAGGAATTTCATTTCCCAAGGAGGTTATATTGAATTGCCTCCTCACACAAAATTGCACAGAGAGACTCAAACCAGAACAGTGTCTGGACTCTTCTGAGGCTCTTAAGACTTAAATTGCTCTGGGAACAGCTGCAAGTGGGTCCAAACACTGCAGACTTATGAGCATCCAGAATGGAAGATCTCAGCAATTGCTATGACAGCCGGCAGCTAACTCTCAAAAAACCCCCTGAAATTTCCTCAGTGTTTGAAAACTATAGCCGCCTTTGGAATTTAAGGAGTTTTCCCTGCAAATGGAGAAGCTGCAAGCTTCTTCCAGGCAAGCTTCTTCCAGGCTTCTCAGTACTACAGGTAAAACTAGCTTCCAAAGCAGATTCTCAGTGCCTTGGGCAGTGATAGATTTGGAGGCAAAGTGCTGCTAAGGTCTACATGAGTAGGATAGGCAGCTACTGGTGAAATAAAACAGTCCGTAAGATTAAAGGTACTTGATGGTTCAGAGAAATATGGGTAGGAGTCTCTTGTCCTCTCCTTCCTCACACTCAATTTCCCTTGCTCATGCCTTAGGTTACAGGAGTCTCAGTTCCTCCCTGTGTTCCTCCCTGTGTTCCTCCCTCTCCTTCTTCACAGATGTCTACTTCCTCCTTCAAGCTGCTGACTTCCTTCATCTTGATCCTCTCGCAAGAGGAAGATCCTCTCCCATATCAAGGCATGTGCTGGGACAGCTCAGTCATTCAAGCTCTGCTGCATGCTGGCTCTGAGGTCGCCATGGTTTACTCAGGAATGGGTCTTCTGGATATTCCAGATTTTTGAAATAATATTGGCCTGCTCTTGGAGTAAGTAAAGCTTTTCTCTGAGGCACGTAATAACAGTTTTTGCTCAGGACTGAACTTGTGTATATGACAGTCTGTGTCAGACAGCTACAGATATTGCAGGACAGTCTGTGTTGTTCTTTATGTTGTTTTTTCTTCCTCCTGAATTGGAGTGAAAATATCATTGTTACAAACAACCTTTTCTGTGAAGTGTTGGATTTGACCTAAAACTGAATTTAGTTCACTATCGCTTTATCTAATGTTTGTTTTATAACCCTTCTTAGCCTTTTCACTGAATTTCTTATATAGAAATAATAATTTCAAAATGTGTTTCCAATAGCCATACATTTTTGATTGCCTGATGTTCAGGGTGAGTACATTAATACTGTTCAAAATGCTGTTTGCAGTTTTTCGGCCATGTCAACACTCTGGAATTTCAGCAATCGAATTTGACCTGCTGAACCCTGCACGCAAATCCCTTGAATCGATCGCACCACACAAAGCAAAGTCTGCTGGAGTTTTGTTGCTAGAGTGAAAATTGAAGAGTAGGTTATTGGTGCTCTTTTGCTACCAAGTTCACCATGGCAAAATCATGAGCTCATGATAGACCATATAATGAAACTCTCAGCATTTCGATGTATAAGCCAAGACCAATGCATTGACCTTTCAGGACTAGCAAAATGGTATAGAGATTGTGGAAAAGATGACTGTTCTTATCCTGAGTCAGGCAGTATGTGGATAGATTAGGGCCACTATGTGCAGGAAACACCATTCTCGATGTTTCAAAATGGTTTCCCACTGAATTTTAGCATTGTGGTGAAATGATGAATTTCAGTCAAAATAAATTCCAATCATTACTGTGACAGATTTGTCGCTGCATAGGGGCAGGGAAGAGAGTCCCTGTGAGAAATAACTTTCTGTTAGTTTTGTCACCAGCTGACTGCAAAACAATATGATCATCAGTAGAGCAGAAAGATGAAAATTTGAATTAAAAAAAAGGTATAAAAGTATATGTATCTGCCTTGCTTCCTGATTTAGACTCTATCTGAGTGTTACTCATCTGAATCATCTGCAGCAGTTTCTTGTTAGAGATTTGTAAGTTCTCTGAGACAGAGAGATTGCTCAAGCTCTAGCAAAAACAACTGGTCAAAGTATGCATTAAATCGCATTGGAAGCATGTGAAAATTACTTAGATCCTTCAAGTTATTTTCCTCTTTTGTGTATACAGCAGAGTAGCAGAAAATGCCATTTATGAGGTCTACTGGTGAGAAGAACGTATATGACAGTAGGTGTCAGCTTCTTTTCTTGGTAGGGTTCATTCTCTCTTCTTCAAATCCACAGCGATTATGTAGTGAATTATTAATGGCAAGGTAAATGCAGTTATTCTGGTGGAAAAGAAGAAAGATGTGTACTGTTATTATGACTGAGAAATTGTTACATGGCAAAAGGATAGGCTGTCATTTACAAACCATTTTTCTATTTAAGGTTCTCTCATTCTCTTGTTCCTCTCTAAGTAGTTTCACACAAAATTGAGAGACTGGAAGAAGGATGAAGTTTCTTATTTAAAGGTCACTCCATGCAGTGGAGTCCCATTGGGCCTATCCTTGCAATGCTTCCTCAGAGTAGGATCATGTTCAATCCCTTTGGGTCAGGGCAATCAGACTAAAGACTGTCCAAAGACATTTGGTAAAGGGGAAACTGTCACCTTTTTTTTTTTTTTTTAATGAAATAAAAAGATTATGATTTTATAGAAGAAACCAGTTTCAAAAAGCCCAGTCAGAGAAGTGAAAGAGAGTCTAAAAATATGAAAGAGAAATATGAAAGAGAGACAGAAAAACAGTTTATGACTACTAGTTTTTAAACAATGCAGGGTACAAAGAAATATCCTTTTTTTCTTCAGATTTCTCCTCAAATTGTAGGGATGTTACAGACATTCCATGATTCTGATTGAGCGCTTTATTGGTTGGAGAATAGAATATTGTCTCTCTGGTGCAAAGAAAACCGTTCAAATTCTCTATTTTTTTCTTCATCGCTTTAAAAAAAGTGCAGAAATTAGTATTTTCCTATTTCTGAATACTTTGTCACCTGTAGTTTATGTGCCTCATATACTTTTGTCTAACCTCTGCCATTGACAGCCTTTGTGTGTTGTCTGCATTCAAACCAGGACAAGCAGAAGTATGGTGTGTTCTCTTTGTTCATAATATTACTATTTACTGCCATCCTTCTTGAGCAGCACCTGGCAAAATGGGATCCTAATCTGCTTTCAGGCTGCAAGAATACTCACTACAATGTGGCAAAAACACGTTTAGTTTCTAGATGCCTGTGCACATACATAAAGAACTTCCGTGGGGTTCAGAGTAATACAGTATTCTTCTAGAAAAATCTTATTTTTCTCTGAAGCCAAGGTTTTTAAGGAGTTAGAAATACTGTCTTTGTTCTTTCTAATGCATAGTTTTATTCTTTTCATAGAATATAATCTTTCTGCTTTATTAAACCCATAGAAACTTAAAGGTTACAAAACCTGCTGGAGAATGCTTGCACTCAACAACACCTTTTTCTAAGTAACAATGAGGATGGCTGCACAGTTAAGATTTCTGATCTGATCATTTATTTAAGCTATTATATGATTGAATTTCGTTCTGGTTTGTATTCAGGCAGCTTCTCCAAAAATGTTAGAGATATCGTACACTGAAATTCCAAAGTGGGTGCAGGGCTCCCTACTTTTGTTCTTCTGCACTGATAGTTTTTAAAATGAAAGCTTTAATCTGTATTATATAGGATCATTAATTTCTGCATTTTACACTTGAGCAACAGCATTCTGATTATCTGCTGCAATGAAAAATAAGCAGCCCTGCTCCTGCAGACTTAATTACTTACTGCAGGGCCCATCCCTTCCTAGTTATGGCACGCAATCTGCAAATGGGGTCAAAAACATTATTAAAAACCAAATTACCCACTGGGTGGAGAAAACAAACATACAACTGTGACCTAGAGGACCTCACCAGCATAGGAAGCAAGCCTAACTGCACACATTACACAGCTCTGCTCTCAGACAACACAATAAGAGGTCAGATGAGCGCATCACCCAGGATAGCCATGCATGCTGTCATGGTATAAAGTGTGTTCTGCCTAAGTGTTTTATAAACAAGGGGAAGTGACTGATGTGGAAATGCACCAAGCTTCAGAGAATTTGCCTGCTCAAGAGGTGCCTAGATACTGGGGGGGTTTCTAGAAGAGCTGAGTTTGGCAGAAAGGACCAGGAGTGGTTCCCTAAAATTTCACTGTGTGGCCCTCTTGAAAATTTAAGCTCTCTATACCAAATCCCTGTAAAAGTCTGATTCAGCCTTGAAGAAAATTAGACCCAGGCTTTCAATAATATTATATCTGCTGTTCTTTAGAAATAGTACTCATTGCATTTTAGAGCAAGCAGTAGGAGTTATGAAGGATTTGGGAATTTTTAAAGGTGTATAAAATGCAGTAGTACTTATAGAAACACATAAAAATGAAACAGCAAACAGACTGACTTCTTCTAAAAAATAGTAACTTATTTGTTTAAACATAGTGTAGAAGAATATGCCATATTTATACAATTTCCATAGTTGAATGGATGAAAAAATGGGTCTGAGGTGGAATTTTCCATGTCTAAAAGTCTAATGGCTGGTAATAGAATTGTAAACTATAAATGAAATGCTGATCCATTTATATTAACAGAGATACAATATTTACTTGCAATATTTCTAGCAATAGTATACCATGCTAATTTATAAGACAATGGGACAAGGAATCTACTGTTTTGAAATCACACCAAAAGCAATAATAAAAGAAAACAATAAAATATTTAAAGTGCATGCAAGGAAAAAAGTCCATAAAACACACTGCTGACATTAAAAAATCATTCAGTACCATTTGAAATTTATCTACTTGAATATGCTGTATTTAATTAATTGTAAGCACTGAAAATTGCTGAAGCTTAAAAATATTTTTCAGTTCAGAACATAATAGTATAATATTTTTTCGATGAAATAAAAATATTATAAATTCTAAATAATAAAACTACAGGAAATGGAGAAGATTACAACAAAAGAGTAGTAAGTTATCAACATGTGAAAATATGAGAGATGCAAATAGTCTATAATCATGTTGATATCAAGAAGAGTTCCACAGTAATGTTTGTGCTGTAATTTAAACCTGAAGAAGTATTAAAATAATTTTAAAAATTTGCCTTTGCTGAATTCCATCTGCAAGTCTAGCAGAATGAATCTTCATGGGGTAGGATTTTTTCCCCCTTTATTCAACTACTAATGTTTTTTCTACAACTCTGTACTGCTGTCCATCTGGATAGATACCCATGATCCAGACTTCTTGCCCACTGAATTGAGATTTCAGCCAGAAGTCGTGTGGACATTTTTCTGCTGAATGCAGAAGGCCTTGTTGGTTGGTCAGAGCATGGTGCAAATAGCACCAAGGTTGTGGGTTCAATCCCTATGTGGGACATTCATCTAAGAGTTGGGTGATGACTTGATGATCCTGGTGGGTTCCTTCCAAATTAGAATTCCCTGTGATTGTGACTGTGTGATACCTGAGCTGTGGGCCTCCCTCTTCTTTGCTTTCTGGCACTGCGTGTGCCAAGCTCACTGGGAGCCCCTGAGAAGATGGCAATGGTGAAAGGAAGGGTAGGGGTGTAGATGAGGAGCTGGGGGAGAGCTGCAGTACTCCAGCAATCCAGGCGTGGCACAGGGAGGTTTGAGAAGGGAAGATGCACTTTAAAACAGATTTTTATAAAAATGGGGATTTCATAAGGATTGGGAGGACTGGAAGGACTAGCAGGACTGAGGGTGGCTTTCAGCCTTGGAGGACAGCTTTGTTGTGAATGTAGTAAAGGAGGCCTGACAGTGGGTAGCTGGTGCTATGCTCACGGGCAGAGAGAGAGAACAGTCTGACTCAGCTGGGCAGAAACGCAATAAGGACACACTTGCAGATTCCTCTGCGCCATGGGCTCAGGTGGCAGCTGGCTCCCCCAGAGCTTGGCTCAACACCACTGTGTGCAGTGTCCAAGTGGGCACAGCTTTAGCAGCCCAGCTCTGAGCAGAGGTGTTGGTGCCTGAGGGGCTGCTTGCGTGCAATGTTAGTGCCTGAGGCTGCTTGGCTGTTGGTGTCTGAGGAAGCTTGGGATCCCCACCTCCTCCTTCAGCACCTCAGCAACCCGTGCAGCTCCCCACAGGGACAGCTGCAGGATGATCTGAGCTTGACATCTGCTGTCAGGAACCTTAAAGCAGAGACCCCAGTCCATCCAGGGTGCCCCTGGTGCCGCCATGGCCCTGCCTGCTGTGTGGCAGCAGATCGCATCTCACCTTGTCCCCACATCTCCTCCTCTTCCTGTACTGATTTCCAGAATGAAAATGTGATAGCCCTGCCCAGTTGCTGAATTGGGGGTGAGAAGAAATGTTTCAGAACCACAAGATGATCAGTGCAACAACCTGAGTAATTGACAGCATGCTCTCTATTTTTATTTGCCCAATGTGACTCTTTATTGCAGGAGCAGCCTTTCAAGAAGAAAGCCTGAAGTACTGTTCTTGCTGTTGTTACACGGGCTACTTGCTTAATTTTTTTTTATCATAACTGAGCTTGTCAGGTCTGTGTCTGGATTTGCAGGCCAATACTTGATATTCAATTTCAGATTCCTTAGGCCAAGGAAACTGCAAATCCATTAGGTAAAAGAAATTAATGCAGCCTATCACTAATGCCTAATCACTACGTGCTCCAGGAGGAGCCTTAAATCAAATCCCAGCATTTCCCTAATATTTGCACGATGACAGTAGATTTTTTTGTTAAGACCTCAATCTCAAAGCATTCCTGGAGCAAAATGCCCAGCAGTGGTTGCAAAGCTGAGCCCTGCAATAGCACTGTGAAGTGAGTGTGCTGAGATGTTCTTATGATTGATTTTTAACTCTTTCAGAGAAAGAGGAGAATAAAAATACTTAAGTTTCTTTTGCATTTCCCTGGAGGGTTTTCTAACTCACCTTGGCATAGAGGACCAAAGACAACTTGAACTCCTCTGATTCAGTGGAAGACAATCACTCCCATTCTTCTTTGTCCTTCAGCATAACTGGGGTCTCTGTTTTGCTCAAGTCTTCTAACTCTTTAACAGATCATCTTACTGTCATTCTCTAAGATTTTCCCATCAGACTCTAGAACACTTTAGCTCAATTTCCATTCTCCTTGCTGTGGCTTCTTTTAATACATAAAATTTTATCCCTAAATTCCAAAGGTAGGTATTAGTGCCTTTGCTGAGAAAAGCTGATTTTTATTGGCCCATTAGCAGTCACTCACGGCTGAGATTTATTTTTGCCCATTGCTATCTGTGTGTCATTGTTTCAGTATCTTGCAGTATTAGATTGTGTGTTGGATGTGTAAAATGTCACTGTTTCATTTTAATTATTGGCCACCCCAG
>VXBQ01012438.1:244022-255798 GCA_013400175.1 Phainopepla nitens
CCTGTCTTTTCAACCTAAGACATCCAGAAATGACCCTCTTTAAGAGATACATTGTTTTGCAGGTACAGCTGAAGTTATGTCTAGAAAGCCTCCATGTTTGTGATCCCACAGTATCAAAAGATCAAATTTTTGTCATTAACCTCATCAGTTTTAATGTTTCTTATGAAACACCAGTCCTACAAATCTGAGGAGGTAAGAATCGGAGAAATTTAGGAAACAATAAAACATTTTTTGGAACATAGGAAGTTAAAAATTAGACTGTAAAGCCTCAAAACAAACATTGTAAGAGAGGGATCCCAAGGAAGGGGAATGCAAAAGTATAGAGCAAAGAGGGTTCCAATCTTGCCATTTGTAAAGTGTACTATGACTTGTAAATACTTGGAGTCCCTAAGCTCATTTTAGGAATGAAATATCTTGGTGAATGCCCACAAAAAAGGAGGAGAAAAGCTGTCTGGAAACACTGGCTGCTACGTTTTACTTAGTGGTGTGCTTTGTGTTTTATTTTACACAGAAATTCTTCCTTTCTTTTCCTCTCTTGTTGGTTCTCATGGTCAGTGGATTACGGCTCAATCTGCCCTCATAGAAATTGGCTTCTTGCATCACTAACAAGAGAGTTTGGGGGTCCTTTTTGGGTTGTCTCTCAGTCATGCCATTTCCAGGTTGAAAGCTCAGCAAACAGCACCAAGGCACACACTATGAGACAGGAGGTCTGAACACAGCTCCAGGGAGAAAGAAGTCATGTTACATTCACAGCCGGTGCTTGGTCAATGGGTTTTGCAGAAAAGAATGTGTAGGGATCGCTCCTCTCTCTGGCATGCTCAGTGCTGTTTTCAATGACAAAACAGTCATGCTATCCCTTCCACAGATTCCTCCATAAAATAAGACATCTGTCAGCTGGACTAAGCAAGGCTTGTTTTTAAGACCTGTACAAATAGTGCAACACACTCATGGCTTCACGCTGAAAGAGAGCAGGTTTAGATTAGATACTAGGAAGAAATTCTTTACTCTGGGAATGCTGAGGCACTGGCACAGATTGTGCAGAGAAACTGTGGATGCTCCATTCTTGGAAGCATCCAGGGCTAGGTTGGATGTGGCTTTGAGCAACCTGGTCTAGTGAAGGTGTCCCTACCCATGGCAGAGGGGTTGGGATTAGGTGATCTTTAAGGTTCCTTTAATTTTGCGTTGAACAATTTCTCAGCCTCTGCAATGTCTTTCACTTTTGTTCAAATAATCTTAATTAGAAATTATTTCCTCTCCATTCCATTTTCTTTAGCACTCTGTGCTGTGATAACTGATGAAACATGCTTTCAAATCTTGGGACTAGACAGGAAGGAGAAGCAAATAAATTCTGTGGGAAAACTTTGTTTATTGCAATGCTTATAAGAGATGATATTTATGACAAATCAGTTACCTGAGGAGTTTTAAAAGAAACATTCCATTGTTTCTTGCCTCACTGAAATAACAATGTCCAAGGACTTAACAAAAATTTATTTGAGGTTTAGACAAAAAACTACCCCTTGGAAAGCTAAAATGTCTTCATTGCAGGAATCCAGGAGCACTGGTCTTGTTTCAGAAATCCAGTAAGTATTTACATTAATTTCTTATAGCAACACTGAGTTTTTTTCTTTTTATTCTTAAGATGTAAAGTAAAGCCAACTCAAATGAACTTCAAAAATATATTGGTGAAGTTTTATGGTAAACTCAGAATTTAAAAACAATGTAGGCAACTTGCATAAAAGATAAATTAGGTCCATCTTAGCATTTAAGAGAATTTCTGTTATTAACATAATGTTTAAAAGTAAAAAGCACTGGCAAAAGCAGTGTATATTTCAAGCTAATACTTTTAGAATATTTTCAAATGTTTCAGACCATTAGATACATATAATATGTGAAATGAGATGATGAACCTTGCAAAGTGCTTATCTATACACTCCCATAGAACGGACCTAAATAAATTGCCAATAGATACAAATGCAAATGGAAGCAAATACTGATAAAGACAAAACCATGCATGTTCAAACTGGTGTACTTAATTAAAAAAGTGAAGTCAATTAAAATCAAAACAACAGTGTAGCATGTACAAATGCTGGAATAATCATTAAGCCTTGCTGAATAATGAAGGAGTAAAGAATTTTTTTCAAGTGAAACAGCAGGGGTGATACATTACACAAAGCAACAATCTACGAACAATATGACAATTGAATTACTTCAGCCCCATTAAGCAGGTGCAGAAGAATAATTAACATGAATTTCTTCAATGGAAAAGAAAAAAAACCATAAACTTTTGTCTAGTAAAATCTGCTATTTTTTCCCTCCAAAATGATGAGAAAATATGGCAATGAGCAGATGGATTAAAATGAAACCATTATGCTTACCCTCTACATGTGACCCTTTAATTGTAGAATAAAATATGTACAGTGTATTTTCTCTGTCTGACAGTGATAAAACAGGTCACCATGGTTCACATCAGCTTTTGGTCTTATTCTGAGGCTCAAGCATCAATTGCTAATTTTAAAAATATAATATAAAAGGCAAGAGTTTTTGAATTTTCAAACTCAGATATTCAGTCAGGCCTCAGGTCTCATTCAATATCTGCTCTTCCCTTTCAAATTCAAAATAAACATGTGACCTCCAATTTCAATCTGAGAAACAACTGTTCCACAATATGGCAAGAAGGAGTGAACAAGTTTTATAATAGCTCATGAACTGTAAGTAGTTTCTTAAACTCCAGATGCATCCAATGGTTTTCCCTTAGGAGTCCTACTAAAATAATTCTATTTAGTTCTTTTGAAAGAGAATGATTTGGAGACAGATAGCCATGCAATTTACTCAGGGGCATTTGCTTTTCTCCCTTTATAATCAAAGAAATGGATAAACACTAGCAGTGGTCATGTTAGAAATATTTTAATTAAAGATGCAGACATAATATCTCAAGTGATGAAGCTAGCATACCTTAAGAAGCTGCTGTTCTGTAGCCAGAGAGACTGTGGAAGGGTTGATGATCATTTTATGAGCCAAGGTCGTGTACTAAGCCATTTCACCTTGTTTATGCAATAGTCTGTGAGGAACTGAAGACCCCTGGGTCTGTCAAACAATATGTCCTGTCCACAGCATCTCCTACCATCCTCTTTGCGCAAGGTCTTTGTACAGCTGGTGGGCTGCTGGTGCTACTCTCCATCCTGAGCACATCTATAACCCAGTGCTCTTTGTCCAAGAGTCCCATGAAACTGCGTTATGGCTCATCTGAAGTGCTGTGTTTTCCTCTCCTCTACTACTTAATGAGATATATTGCCATAGCTCAGTTTTGCTGTACTGGCCCGGAGACACATATGTTTCCATTCCTGTGAGTTGAGTTGTTGGGATCAAGTATTGCTACAAACAAATTTCCACTTTGAATTTGGAATAAGAAATTTCCACCTCTCAATTAAATGGGATTAATTTTCCTTTGAGAGCTGGCAGTCTCATAAGTATTTGAGGCTGCCGTATGGACTGGTTATAGAAATTTTCTCATGTTTGGGTTGGTTTTATTTTTAATTAAAAACTTTTTACTTTCTATCATCTTTTATTTTTCTAAAACCACCAAAGACTAGAGAGCTTTAGAGAGTTGGAATGCTTCTTTTGAAAAAAGGAGTGATGTTTTGGGACAAAAAAATATTTTAGAAATGGAATAAAAACACAGTAGTTACCAACATGTAAGCAGACGTTTGGTACTTTTTTCTGGATCTGCTGCTATTTGAATAAGGGGGTCTTTAAACTACTGATTTCTGGAACTGTGAATGCTAATTTTGTAGATATTCTGCATGTAGTGCTCATGCCCTAAATATCCATGTTCATATACCTCTGTTCTATCCCTCTACATCTTACAGACTCATATCTGGAGTGGCCTGTCTGCTTTAGCGACCTCAGATGTTCTAAGACACTGCGGATGGCATTTTTCCATTTAAATGCTCATGCACTTGCAGATGCCTCTTATTTTGATCCCATACCCTCAAGTTATAAAAACTATGCTGACAGCCTGGCAGAAACTATAGAGAAACCAGAAACAGCAAATTGACTGGTTCTGCTGCAGTGACTGACCTGGGAATGCCAGCATGGACAAGCATCTGTTAAAACAGGTGCTGCAGAGATAAAAACCCCATGATAGTTTACAATGTTAAAAACCCCATGATAGTTTACAATGTTAAAAACATATATAAAGAGTAAGGAGTATTGTAAGTCCTGCTACTACTCTACAAGGCCACTGCCACAACATGGACAGCACTGAAACCTCTCACTCCAGAGAAGATGAAAAAGTGAAGACAGGCCAACATCCCTTCTCTGCACAAACTCTGAAGCAGCCTAAAAAGGACAGAAGCTGCAAACCCACACAGCTTCCTAGCCTGTAACCTTTCTTGGAGAAAGAGAGGGAGAGACATGGCTGACAGCATTTTGTTCTGTGCCATGAAAATGGTGGGCTGTAGAAGTGTCTTGCCCATTTCGCTCAAGGTAATAAATGTCTCATGGTATTTTGGTCCTGTGTGATTTACTTAGTGTGTCTAAGCTTTCTTGTCTTTTTTCACTGCTCCATCTTCAAATAGGATCCATACAGGTGGAAGTCAATTTTGTGTGGACTGCTTTTCTAAAATGGAATTTTTAGAAATCTCTGTTTTGTAGCTTCTGGCCAAACCATTTTTTCACAGTCTTCTTTCAGGCTACTGTATTACCCTTCCAGATAACTGAGTAAACCCACAGCTCCCCAGCTCAAGGTGATAGCAGACATCTGCCAGGACACAAGCACCAGGCAGTAACTCTTGCTGCTGAAGAACCCAAGAATTGTTAAGGGGAAAAATATTTATAAGCTCAGCCAAGTGAAGGGAGATGTTTTGGGGTGGTTGCCATGGTGATTAGACTCCCTATGATGACCAATTCTTACAGGTCTCAGCTGCTTCATACAGTGCAGATATCCTGTAGCCAGGAATAGGGTCTTACTGGAGAAGTCTCAGGGTCAGAAAAAGTAAAATACTGGACTAGGGAAGGGGTCATCTCTAGAGGAGAGAAGAGATAGACAAGGTAGCTAAAAGAATATAATAGACATAAACAAAAAAAAAAATATTGCAGGAGTTGACACAAAAATAGGCAATTATAGAGAGGACTGTTCCATTCAGAGACCTTGCTCTCCATCTCAGTTATGACCTTATCAAGCCATGCAACCTGTTGAGAAGGTTTTGATCTGGCAGCATTTTCACACTGTTCCAAGTTACTGCTACAGACTCTTCACTCTATGGATTCCAGCCCAATGGGAACTCACCTTTGTTTTCTTTAGGAAAGACAAAAGATCCTTCTGACAGTTTTCTGTCCCTTGAATCCCTGGTGTACTATATAAATATGGTGCATATCTATTTATTATGAGACCTGAGCAGGTGTGCATGGATTTTTCTAGGGCTCAGGTATTCTGCTTTTTCTAGGATTCAAGCATTTTAGCTTTTCCATTCAGTTCCAACCAGAATGCATTATTTGTTGGTGACGTGCCACAGAAAAAGACTGTCCTGCCTTTTGGCAGTGATGACTACAGAGTTAGTTAATGGGCTAACATGTTTCAGACTACAAAAGAGAAGAGTTTTGCTAATCCAGTCTTTGAATCCTGCCTCTTCCAAAACTTACATACCTACTGAGCACTCTGAGGACTTTCAACGAACAAAGGTACCGTGGACCAAGAACACTTTTATTTAAAACCATTTCTGAAAGCAGAAGTGGAAGTTTAGAGCGTTTTGGTTTGGGGCTCCCTCATTCCCTCCCACATCTACAGTATATTCCTGGGCAATAAAAAGAACTAGCCAGTTCTTTGTTTGCAGTCCTCTCCTCTTTGTTTGCAGTGTCCATGCAATCGCTGAAAATTTACAGGAACAGAGTAAGAGGCCCATAATCTTATAGCCTAAGGAGGCAAAACTGATGGAGAAGAAGACCTGCTTAATACATTTAGCCCTATGACCAATTTCATGTAGAATATTTGAACCATTGGTACAACCCTTCCTTCTCCATAGACTGTCCTCTGAAATAGCTGTCATGATCACTAGATTAGAAAGTGATACTTGCTGACTTACTTTCCAGCTTTATTTATGGCTTTCTAAGAATAAAAATTATGAAAGTAACTCTCCATAATCCTGCTCTGGGGTTGCAGCTTCTGAGGTGGATGGGTTTGAGTCCCATTTAATAAAGAAGAGAATCGAATATTGGATACACATCTCATTTCCAACCTTTGCTAGATGAACCCTCTGAGAATAGCTTGATTATTGGGATGAAGGAGAACCAGAACCTGAGCAGAAGATAATACTTCTCTATGGTACTATTTTAGTTGGTTTCATTTGGGAATTCTCTGTCAGGAGCTGGAATAAAAAATGGAGCTCCATATAAATCAAATGGACACACGTTAAACCTACTCCAAGGTTAATGCCCTCTGTGTCAAATATTTGAATACAAGTGCTGTTTGTCAGACAATGTTTGACACACACAGTCTGTATTTGTCTCATCAGAAGTAAATTCTAAGTTGTAATAAATGTGCAAACTCATAGCCATGGCAGATATTTTTTGCCTTCATCATATGAGTGATGCCATGACGTTATTTGTCATGATAACCTAAGCATCATACTTAGGAGATGAACTACATTCATGTTATTTGTGAGTGCCACATCCTTGTTTCCCCCTTTCCCACCCCTAATTTATTTGGAGAATAATAAACAGGCTTTTTAAAACAGAGTTAATAATCTCCTGAATATTTATTCCCATTAAAAGTAGACGCTTTTTTCTCTCTATGAATATTTTTCAAATAACAATGTTTTCAGATGGTTTGCTTATAATAAAGGCTGCAAACGTTACTGAAAGAATTGGCAGCTTTTATTCACAAGAGAGTTTACTCTGGAAGGGAAGGAAACTGTTTGGTGAATCCTCTTTCTTGCTTACCCCCAGCAGTTATCACTGCATATAAAGAGGTTGGATGAGCCCCGAAGGAAGTTGGAATGTTTGTCCCTCTATGAGCATGTTAGAAATGCCAAGTTAGTGTGACTAATGGATAAGACAGAAAGCAAAGCTGGTGATCCAAGATGAATAGAAGCATTAGAGGGAAAACCAGGAATGCAAATCTCACTTTGTTAGAAATGCAGACCTTACGTCTGCTCCAGAGTTTTGTTTCATCAACTCTTGTAGCTCATGGGCTCCTTCACTGTACAGAGCAACTGTAAATTCTGCAAAAACTGGGAGAGGTAGAGCCTGGAGAAGCTGATGTTTGTATATTCAGCATTGCTTGATGGAAGCTGCTAAGCGATACTGAAAATGCTGGCAGGAATCCCAGAGTTCGGAGGGAATTTCCATGTGCTGATTCAGACATGAATTTAAGCTTGCTGGAGTTCTACACCTGATTCTACTAAGGTTATGAAATCTGGAAGCAAGACTAAGAATGAAGTGAACTACTGAAACTATTAACAGCACGTGTAGAAGACACAAAAAGGAGGAGTTGTGGATGCAAACACATGGGATATAGCTCCCTCTCATATAAAGCATTCTCTGAGGAAAAATTAGAAAGACACTCACTGAACACTAAGTCAAGCAACATCATCCGGGAGCAGGGGCAGCAAAACTTTTGCCCTTCCAAGTTGACAAAACAGATTAACAGCTGTTTGATCAGCCACAGAGAATCAGCTGTGATCAAAATATGTTATTGCTGGAAATACCTTAAATTCAGAAGAGAGTACTGGGTGCTTTAAGTCTTGCCATTTCCTGAACTGTCTTCTTTATATGCTGCTTTTAGCAAAACAAAATTCTCTACTTACATGCCAATATGGAAGTTAAAGCTTAAAAAGCCTTATAAAATTTTAAGATAGAGTAGTTCAAAATTGCTAACAAGAAATAATTTTTCTAACAATTCTAGTGAAAATGGAAACTCTGGATTTTGGGGTAGATGTAGCAGTAAGATGACTTTTTGGAAGGAGAAGGCTATGCAGGGCCCATCCCAGCCCCTGTGAGATCACTTTATTTGAGCTGCAGGGCAATAATGGGAAGAGACCCTTTGTTAACTAACAGTTATGTATTCCCATGGGAAACTTGCAGACAAATTCTCCCAGCCTTGATTTTACTATTTCCCTTCTTGTTGTCAAGAAAGAGCTACTTGCTGGTCATATCTTTATTATGCAGTAATACTTTAAAACTCTTTAACATCTCTGTTTACATGGCAGACATCATCTCCATCTTTCCAGAATCTTTGAAAACTTGTCACCAACCACAAGATCTGTTTTTCAGACTCTGGTTGGTGCTGTTCATGTCTAGAGCTAATGAAACAATTCAGAAAAATTCATTTGACAAACTGCATCTCTGCCCGCTGTGGCTCATCAAATGCATCACGGCTTTCTCAAATTTCTTGTTGATTTGAAATTTTTGTGAAAAACACCTTACATGGACTTCTTAATGTTCCAATCATTTCTTAGCAATCTCTTGCAAACCCTCAGTATTTCAGCAACAAGCTTATGATTGGATGTAACCAGGAAGATTGCTGAGACTGATTAGAACATCTTCCCAGTCTAAACCTTGAAATTACAAATTGGAAATATTTGTGGCTATACAGGATTTATTTGGGTTTGTTTTTTTTTTCCTTTTTTCTGCTTCAAATAAGTCCAAGAAAGTTTAATAAGCAGTTGATTATGGACATGTTTGGATAAAAGGATATTGCTCTCATGGGCAAGATTTTCAGAAGGAAAACAAAGTTTTAATCTGTTGTGAAAATTCTGTTTGGACTCAGTGGCAGTTAGATTTTAAACATTGCCAAGTACTTTCCAGAACCAATAAATTTATTTAGGAAGAGGAGAAATCATTTAACAAGTGGCAGCAGCTTTCAAAAAATCTTTGGAAAGTGTTGTTGTATGCCCTGCACACTGAAATAGACAAAAATCTATTTTTATCTGAAATTGCACTTATTTTTCACACAATAATAGCTAGTTTAAAAACAAAAGGAAATTGCATATAGCTTTTTGTCATTTATTTATTTATTTCAACTTCTGTGCCCCTTAGTTTCAATGTCACTTTATTTTTCATTGAGCTGCTTAAATTTTATTAAGGTTTCTTTTTACTTGGTGCTAAAATATTTGTGTTGACATAATTAGATTTTATGGTCATGGAATAACATTTATTCAGCTGAATATTTAACAATTATTTAGTACATGTCCTTTTTCATTAACAAACTCTAACCTACATCTCTTCTCCTCCAGTAACAGAAAGGAGAGTTCATGAAATTTGCAGTGCGTTTTCTGTGAATGAAATTCACCAAAAACATTAGATTTTTTTTGTTGGGAACTGTATGCCCTGAGGGCAAAAGAATTCTGCAATTTTGGGTGGTAGCCATGGATTTTTTGCTTGTAAGCAAGAACGTTTTTGGATTTAGTTAAAATTTACAACAGAATTTCTTCCTAGAAATAGAGACACATTGCATTATTTTCACACAAAGCTGTGGCTATGTTCCAGCAGGTTCATGCAACTTCTCACAGTGACATCCCACTTGTGTGTTAAACACAATATTCCAGAGGATAAATAGTCCTGTGTGAATGTGGCATTGGTGTGAGCCACAAGGATCTGCCCCATCATGAACAGAATGCAAAAGACCATTTCTGCAAAATACTTCCAAGTACTCCTGTATGAAGCAATTTCTTACACATGAGTCACCTCCTCGTGTGGTGTAGGCGACCTACTGTAACAAGCTAACTTGTACCCAGACCCTTTTTTAGTTCTCTCACCTCCTTTCAATCTGTCTAACAGCTTTCAAGAGACAGACGTGTCCCTGTGTGTGTCAGGAAAGGAAAGCAGCAGCTCATATCAGCTGAGTGGGTATTTGTGGATTTGGGGAGATGGAGGAGACAATACTTGTATGGATAGAAATACAGGAAGAATTCAGTCTCCAGCGGGCGACTGTGTAAATTCTGGTGTAGGTTTGTTCAGATTAACAGGGGTCTCAGATTTTTGGCTCAGAGAGTTATCTCTTTAAAGGTCTGTAAAAGGAAGAAAGAGAAACTATGATATAGAATAAGCTTCTGGTTCAACAAAGTACAAATCACAGTGTGAAAACTCACTTTGGTCCTCTAAGATGAACAAAACCTTAAAATTAATTGGAAAGAAAAACAGTAGTAGAGGCAACATAGCTTAACTGAGCTGTGAGATTGTGGTAGGGTACATGTACAGAGTATTTTTTCAGGCAGATTTGATCTCATCCTTCTCTGAGCCAACTGCAAAACCCAAATCTCTGTATTGGCAGACACATAGCTGTAGTCCTCACAACACTCATTCTAAACTAATAAGTCTGGCAGAGAGAGAGAGTATATTAGCTCATTCTTAGTTCCAGCAGCTACCCAGAAGGCATTACAACACACTTGAGATATATCTCAAACAGACTCCTGATATGCCCACACTGCACAGAAGTGACTGCAGTGTGCTGTAGGGACAGCTCGGGCACCAGGAGATGTGACAGCTCAGAGTGAGGTATTATACCTTATATCCCAAGCTCATTGCTGAGTCAAAACTGGTTTAGCTGTAACTTCTGTGGCTGAACCTATGAAAAGAGTCCAGTTTCTTCCAAAAATAATACTAATACTAATAATAATACTAATAAATCAATATTCTCAGTTTCCAGCTCAACAAACAGTATTTTAGCCTCAGGTACCTCTGAATATTTCCTAGGTGTAGAATGAGTGTAATATAAGTTCTAAAAAGTGCCTTGCTTACAGTCTGCTAGGTCAGGAAAATAACTGTGTAGGGGTGGGATGAATTAGGAGAAAGTATAACATATGGTTAGAGGAAAGAAATTGCCACTTTCTTGTCCCTCGCATTAAGCTAAAGAAGCACACCTTAGAAGAAAATAAGCATTTTTATTTTTTTTTTTTTCTAGACTCCAGGTAGCATATCTGGAGCTGTCAGCTGAATTCAGGGCAGAGCTCAGGATTACTGGCTGAAAAAACCAGATCCATCAGTACTTTGCTTCCTCTTTGCAGAGATAGGAGCTACAGGTGCTGAGGTGGGAGACGATCTCTGCTCGGAGCCTGCTGTGTGCCAACAGCACCTGGGGCTGGATCTAGAGCAGCATGGCCAGCACATCAAGGGGCGTGATAATTCCCCTTTTTGCAGCACTCCTTAGAGGGTAGCTCGAGTCCTGTACTCAGTTTCAGATCCTGGTACAAGAAGGGCATGGATTGACTGGGAAAAATTCAGTGGAGGCACACCAAGACGGTCAGGGTCTGGGGCACATACCCTACAGGGACCGGGACTTGTTTGTCCTTGAGAGGGAAAGCTCTGGGGGGCCTAAAGCAGGGCCTTCTAGGACCCTGAGGAGGAGTCCAGGAAGAGAAATCCAGGCTGCTCACAGCACTGTGTGGCAGGAAGAAAAACAGCAGTGAGCATACATTTAAATGAGAGGGGTGGGAACAGCCCACAAGTGGAAAAGGCCATCTACGGGCTCATGCAATCTCTGCATTTGCAGGTTTGCAGCAGCCAACTGTATAAAGTCCTGAGCTATGTGATCCATCTCACAGCTGAGGCTGCTCTGACCAGAAAGTTGAACGAAAGACCTCCAGAGATCCCTGCCAATCTCAATTGTTCTGTGATCTGTTTCTCCAACAGTTTTCTTAAAAAGCGCATTCAGTTTTTTTCACCGAAGCACATCCATGCCTCAGACTGCTCATAAAGGCTGTCCTGAAGGCAGCAACTGTAAGCAAACACATTTTGATCAAAATAGCAAAAAAAAAAAAAAAACCAACAAAAAACTGACTGT